>JABFPB010003169.1:0-17795 GCA_022817645.1 Ceratoteleas bidentatus | reverse complement strand
AAAATTTTGAAAATTTTGAAAATTTAAAAAATTTTGAAAATTTTGAAAATTTTGAAAATTTTGAAAATTTTGAAAATATTGAAAATTTTGAATATTTTGAAAATTTAAGAAAATGTTGAAAATTTTAAAATTTGAAAAATTTTGAAAATTTTGAAATTTGAAAAATTTTGAAATTTAAAAATGTGGGTATTTTTGAAAATTTTAAAATTAAAAAAAAATTTTTTAAATACAAAAATTTTTTAAATTAAAAAAATTTTGAAAATTAAAAAAATTTTTTAAATGACAAACTGGAAACACAACTGCGCCAGATCTGGTAAACTCATGCCTGTCAAGTGTCTTCAACGTATAACCAGTACTGTGCCAGTGTTCAGCCAGAGCCGGAAAACTATGTGCCTTTTTGTAGTTAATAGACATTGGGCCAGTAGCAGCAATGCACTAGATTTACAATAGTGCCAGTCTTGGTCTAATTTTGACTAACAATAGGTGACAATTGTAAACCGTGTTACAGCCGATACTGGCTCCGACCTGGCTGCCGTAGTACGTCTGCCAGCGCTGTGCCAGTCTTGGGCCGGTTGTTAACTACGGCAATTTCTACATGGGTATGGCGCGAAGGCTGGATCATGATGGCGAGCTACACTTTTGTCAGCTTAAGGCCAGCCTATTGCCAGCTTGTTGCCAGACGTACGGCAACCAGCTGGCAACTGGATGGCATAAGGCTGCATGCACAGGATTATCCGAGTTAAATCACATGATCCAGCCTTCGCGCCTTACTTATGCCAGCTTACTTTTTTCTTGCGGGTATCTATTTTATGTATAAAGGTCTACGTAATATAAATCTTATTCTATTATGGTTGGATGTCCATAAATTGGCCTCCCGGCCTACAAAGGTTAAGATTGTTAGTCTAACTTCTTCGTAAACCAACAAAACTTCTACTTCCTTACAAATTTCCACTATAATCACAACGCTATTCAAAGTCCTAACCTTCCTCAGATCACTCCAACCAACCGTAACTTCCAACCGTAACTAACATAAACCACCCCACATACCCTCCCAAAACGACGTTCCCCGTTTCTCCTTAGCATTTGTATGTCCAATAACTAACATCCCGTCTAATATTAGTCTACCATTCAGTGTCAATGAAACAAAACCTTGATCGAAATGTCACCTTAATTAACCCAATCTATTTCCGTAATTCTAAACTCAGACAAACACAGCCCTCTCACTCGATCGCGCAATTCGGCCAGCCAATCGCGAAAAAATCGCGTCGCACCCCTCGGCACTCACAACTCAATTAACATTTTTCCCACCCGCCCTTCCCAAACGTTTCGCTTCCCCACTCAACCTCCCCTCCCAAACCACCCCTCCCCTCTCATCCTTCCCTCTCGGCACAATTAAACCTACCACCAATTAATAATGCAGCCGCATTAATGATAAACGAAGCGACGTCGGTCGTACTACGGTCTCATTGAGCTCCGCGTTCGTCGCGCGTTTCTTTGTCTCCGTTCCGCCGTAGGGGTTGTTTTTGGTGACGGTGGCGCCGCAGCCGGTCGGTGAATCAGCTCGAACTTCTCCTCAGCGCGAACAGTGCGCCTTGATCCGCGGTACTGGTTAACGTACCACCACCCGAGCTTTCAGGGGCGCTCGCGTGAACGTCGCGTCTAAACACCGTGCGTGCGCGAAATCATGAATGAAAAAGTGCCCGTGCGAGTGCCACTGTCAGAACCCACGGCCCTTGTCACTCGGTAAGCACGCGGGTGCCGCCCAACCCCCCTAAAACCCGAAGCTTTTTCGCATATTGACCGACCAAACGGCGCGAGCTGTTTTCGCCGAAACCAGTGGCATCCAGGGCTGACCGTTCGAGGGTCACAGCTACTGTGTCAAGCGTTACTTGGTTCCCCGTCGATGTGCAGTGACGTGAATTCCGTAGCGCGGGTTCCTGTCTATTTTTGTTTCCCGACGTCGATTTTGTTGCGAAGTCGAAAATTGGTCGGCGAGTTCGCGGCACGTGTCTGCCGGACGGATCTGGCATGTGGACATCAAACGCAGGGTCGGTTCCAGGGACCTTGCGGTAGTTGTAATTGCTCGGAACCATCGACGCTTCGCGCGAAATTTTTGGGGGAAAAGTCACGCGTTTCATTTGAGGCATCGTTCATCCAAACGAGCAATTTAATATTTGCATTGCGACGATGTTTCATGTTACAGCGCGGATGCTCGACGTGTATTCGGTGCACGTGAACGTGATGTATCATAAGGCTTTTCACAGTGTCTTAGGTTGTTTCGGAATTTGACTGTCGAGCTGTTCACCCTGAGTGGAATATGGGTTATCCGCGAGGGTTCCAGTCGCTAATGCGAGTTGCATCCAATGAGATTTATTGCCGCATACGCGCCGCTTTGCCGATAAAGACAATTCCGATTAACCATAAATCGTGGGTTATCATTAATTTAATTCGATGTGCACGCGACTGATTGACTACGTGCATCGGTGACTTAGTTTCGGAGTCACGTCAGGTTAAGAAGAATTATTGCTTATGGATGAAAGGGAGCCGTTTAATAAATCATGAATATGGTTATCAGTGGAGTAACGTGATATGCTTGTTGTCGGAAATATATTGTTCGTGACGGGCTCGTTTTAGCAGGTTTGCAACTAATTATTTTTATAGGGAAAATAGCTGTGTCTGTTTACATTAAATCGCTCGTTGTTAATGCGAAATTGTATTTGAGTGGCGGCGAAGTTTCAGTATTTATGCACTGCGCGCATAATTAATTAGCGCATTCGATCAATCAGGGTTTTTGTTTTTCTTCGAATGAAGCGATTTGTACGATATCGACAGGCATTATGTGCGCGAAATTGAAACTTTTGATGGCAGCGCATGTAGATTTGCGATTGAATATTCATCGAAAAATTTGAATGATGCCGTATTAATTACTTCCATATAAATAAGACTTGTCCGATTATAAGAAAGGAATTGCAGATTAGGTATATTGCGAAGTATCATCGCATTGTTTCAAGCCGGGAGATGGCCGGAAAACTTTCATGCAGATGCAAAATAATTTGCAAAATAGCAGAATGAAGGAGCAGTAAGACCTCGTTTGTAATCGAAATGGCATTAAACTTATTCGGCAATGAGAACAAGAGGGTGAGAAATGTTGATTTACAAGTCATTACGGTTGACGCGATTTAGAATCTTCTCAAACATTAAAACTTACGAAGTATTATCCCGAGAGTCTTATATGTATAAATCTTCGTCCCTATGAAAAGGCGACACAATAAAATTTGCATTTCAATGGGAATTTAGAATTTATATAAAATGGCTCAGGGCGACGAATATTCGCGCATAACTTTTAGACTGCGATCTCAACAGAAAATACATTTTCTTAAATCAACTGACGAACTGGATAATCAGATTTTTTGTCTTATAGTGCTTGGTGGAAAAAGTACAGATTAACCTGCAGTGGGAAAGGTTGCTGCTTTCACGGCAGTTGCGCCGAAAACGCGAAGTAATAAGTTTTAATTGACTCAGCCAAGCTGAGAATTGTCCTCCGAAATAAATACATATGAGATACTAAATGAAAGAAATCTTAAACTTCTTAAGTACATTTTTCCTTGGGTGGTTGCTAAAAATAGATGAGAGTATGATTTGAAATACAGCCAAATATAGCATGAATCCGTATACACCAATAATATAATAACATATGCAAAAGCTCTTTTCAGGGACTTAAGCTCAGCGCAAGCTTAAGGCTTTGAAAACTCAGTATCGACTAATGAAATATCGACATGAGTAACTGAATGTGCAATTCATATTTAGATGATTAACATCGCTGGACGCTGGTTACACAAACAGATTAAGATGCTTAGGATTTCCATGAGTTGATACATTTTAATCACATAGTTGTTAACACAGTAGAGGCATTTTATGGATGACCAGAGTATCACGATATGTAGAACAGCGTGCGTTTAACAGGCGTAATAAATTTTTTACTTGTTCCATGCAACTTTTACGTACAAAAATAATGGTTTCAGTGAATATGGCAACCATGATGTTATCCGAGAATATATTACAAACGATCATTTCCAATGAATGTAACGTCGTCTCAGGTGTACACCTAAAAAAACAATATAAAACCATATCCAGTGAGAATCACATTACAATGGCCTTGCGCTTAATTGGTTGAATGAAGTTTGCATTCGACTTTTAATTGTGCAATATCGCCAATCGCTGCAGTTGTCAAAAATTCACATGGTGCCTTGAAAAATTTAACAAATTTGTATCCGCGAAAAGTCTTTATTTGTTTTCTATCGGTTACGTTTGATTTTATTTTAATAGGCGACTAGTTCAAAATATCGTTGAAGATTCTTCCAATCACACTCTGGGAAGGGTTCTAAAGGTTTTTGCTTAAATTATTGTGGTTAAATCAACCGTTTTTATCCTTAACATTTTTTAATATATTGAAAATTCACAAACAAAAAAGTCGCATTTTTTTAAATATAAAATCTATTGTAATAATTGTAAAAAAATTTGCCCTTTCGAGATACTAATTCAGAGTTGTTAACTTTGTTACAACTGTTCGATGTATTTTTTATAAAAAGAATACATATACATACATATGAAGGAAATATGGTTATCTATGTGATTACTCATCAAACGCAAATTGAAAGAGTGCGACATTATTTTATTTTTGAAAACAAATAAATTTTGAATTTTTGTTGCAGGGACACTAATATACTTTTTCACAATCATAGTTACGGAGATTACGGCATGATCTGTTTTATGATAACATCACGTATTGAACAAAATGCACTGAAAAAAATGAATGTCGGCTCAGTTAGACGTTTGGTTAAATCAACCAGAATTCTAGTTAGATCAACTGACATACGGTTGATCCAACCAGAATTCTAACTGAGCCGCTATACTTTTTAAACTTTTTTTTCCGTGTGATACATTAAACATATACTTAATGGAAATGAAAAGAGGAAATTATACTAAACTGTAAACTGCTGATAGAAAGAAAAATATGTTTAAAATTATATTTATTTATCTTTAAACAAAGGTTAACAAATGGATCTAACTGTGTCCTACTAAAAAAACGATATTTAAATATAAGAAAAAAGTCAAGAAAAAATCAAAGTGAAACGAACGTATCGAAGAACTCTTTTTCTTACTCTGTTTGCCGCAACTGATAATAAAACACTATTGTTAATGTTATTGGAAATACAGCGGGTTGTTTCCAACTCTGACACATTTTTCTTTCTCTAATTTTTGGTCATACTGGCATCAATATTTTATCGTTGGTATTTATTTAGTGAAAAATCAGTGAAAAATAAGTTTCATAGGATCTATAGATCCTATGAAACTGTCAATCATTTCTCTTCGCGACATCCAGCGAGTGAATTTTCTTATAATAGTTGTTTTCTTGCATGAAATTTGTTGTTTTACAACGTATATTTTGTTCAAAACATTCTCATAATGAAGGAGATCATGCCGGGACCTCCTCAAGGATGACGTTGGATAATTTAGTTAAGTCGTATATTATTTTTATTTCTGACCGTTTTTTCAAACTATAAGAGAACGCAACATAATAACTTTCAAGATGATATAACTGCAATTTTCATGTAAAATTCAACAGTATTATTATGTTAACTCAATTTTATGCCAAATTTGAATAACAAATTTTCCTGAATTGTCTTTGTTCTAGATGAAATTTGACCTTTCGTACATTTTGTACGATTTATGCAGGGTTTTTGTGAACGTATTAAACATATTTTTTAAATAAACATATCTATACTGGTTATAATGAAAATAACATTTTCATTATAATTTTCATTAACATTTTATAATGTGACTAGGTGTATTATCATTTTAATGAAGTTTGCAATTTTTTGGTATAATTCAGGAAATTATACCAACATAGGTATAATTTTCTGAATCCGATTAAAATCTTCCGTGAGGGATTTCTTTCTTTGAATGATTTAGCTTATTTAGTCTGAATTCAAAAATCTTAACGTAAAACAAATAGTTGATTTGTATCATTCAAAATCATAACCTGCCATGTGGTTATCTATTATTCCACCTCGGGTTATATAATGGTAAAAAAAGACAAACTGCAAAGCAAATTTCCTGTTTTCTTTCATTACAAAAATTTTCCAGATTGTTGTTATTAGCAACAAAAGACCGTAGCTTCAAAAGGATTCATTTGCATGAGTTATTATTTCACAGATCGCACTTACGTCGATGCATAATTGAGATATTTTGATGTTAAACGAGAATCTTGTTACAATCCGAGACTTAAACACTTACTGTTACCGAAAAATCGACTTATTTACCATAAAATCAGAGATTAAGTTATAAATTCAATTTAATGTCTTCAACTAAGATTCTTATCTGCAAAATATAAAAGTATTTAAATCACAAATAAGGTTATGTTAGATGTTGCCCAACCGTGGTATATAGCAATTGCGCAGTTCTTTAATATTTAATTTACAAAAATATTCACCATTGAAAGTTATGCGAATTGCAGCATCAACATTTCTTCCCGTGCAAAAGAACAGATTAGTTTTTGCGGCACCTCGTTCTTCATTTTGCACGGTGTTATTTCCATTTCTCTTCGGAGATTTTATTTCTCATTGTCACGAAATAATAAGCAGCGCCTTTTTGCAGTGCCACTCTACATCTTTTTATCTCCTCTTTCTTCGCTTTTGCTTTTTTACGTTGCTCCCTAAGAACGCAAGGCAACGCTCTCGTAATGACCGCGCGACGATTCACTTCACGACGATCATAATGTCGCGGAAGACTTGCGATGTGTCAAAAATGTTTTTCATTAATTTCCAAATTGACAGGGCTTGGCGAGTTCAGGAACGGTTCCGTACTTTCAGCTTCCCGTTGGAATTGCAAAGCACACAATACGAATTGATAGTGCTGGAATAATCTACCGATTTCATTTGCAGAGTATTAATATTCATAGTGGAGCCTGACGCCGTCCACTTTATACGTATAAAGGATTGATGAAATATTGAGTCACATTGAGCGGTTGTATTTCTGAGAAAGAACCGAAATTCAATATAAAATTTAATCAAGTGCCATTGGACCCGGTTGTTCGAAGTTTCCGGTGTACACCGTTGTATAAAGCACGATGTTTAATCCTCTTATATTGTCTCGCAGACGCTTTCAAGCGACCGATGGTATCTAATGTACATGCGATAATAAAGATCGGTAAGGCGACAATTTTCACGGGGCACTTACTTAGTTTCGAAATAATTAAGAAATTCTGGGGAAAAGAAACAATACACCTGTTTAAACGTTAAAAGTAGATTATTAAAACGTTTATTATTGTTTATTTATATATGTACGATTCCAAGCTTGTACTTAAACGATATATAATATGTAGTATATAACAGAATCATTAACTATTGACAGAAATATTCGTATACTTTTTCGCGTCAGCAAGATTCACGTACATTGGATATCCACATTTATATAACGCTGATTATAATAGACTTATTAAAGACTTATTAGGGGCATTTGTATATATAAATATACGTTTATATAAGCGTTCGAGATTGATAAATTAAATGAATACCTATTTTACATATAACGAAGATGAAAATCAACATATACAGTATATATTTACATTATATTATATCTTTGACTGCCATTGGTATGAATTAGCATGGACCATAATTTACTCTTGATTGCACTACCGTTCGCAAAAAATATATTCCATCATTTTTCATAAATGGACGAGTAACCCATGCTTTCAGTTCGTTTATTCGACAGGAAAAGCATTTCGATGCGAAATATTTTCAATGTGAGTAGATAATGAAGAAGAAATTACCATCGACAAATAGTCGCAAGAGTTTGCATTCCGTAACAAGCGTATGTTCGATGGCATATTAACATATCTATGGTCAATTGAACATAATCGGGATACATTAATTGATTAATATTATTAATTATAATAATGCAATCACGAATCAAACAACATGTGTAAAAAGATGCATATTTTAATATTTTAGTTTGTTTATTTATTGTTTATTGTTGATTATATATATTTTGGCTTATATATTTACAATTTGTTGAAAATGAATTTTCTGTTTACAACAAATATTATTGAATTTATATATCACATTAGTTTGCATTTATATTATACACAAACTAATAAAACGAGACCCCTAAAAAATTCACTCTTCTATAAAAGTACACTGCTTAATCTTCATTATTCGTTTCCGTAAAGTCTGCACAGTTTTGTGCGCAATTATTTAGAGTATCTCTTATTCTGTGCGGGTGGCTGGCATAAAAATATTATATTGAAAACTGTAAATGATAAACCTAGCAAAAGATTTCACAACAAATCAAACTACAATCTGCGAGAAAAGAAATATTTAAAAATCATTGGCTGAAAAGGGCAAATCTCTCGCGGCATAGTTCTTTTTTTCTGCAATCAATATTTAATCCTATATTCGAGACATTTGAATGCTACTTCAAATTTCAAAAATCCGCAAACGGAATTTTGAAATTTGAAGTAGGAACAGTGACCAAACAAATTCTCTAAAAATATCACAGATTCTTCCCAGTGATTCCATGAAAATCACAAATTACCTGAGATTCTATGGTCATGTCACCTTTTTAATTTGCTAGAAAGGTTGTCTGCAAACTCAACATATTTTCCATAGAAATATCACGAATTTACTTAAGCAGCGATTTCCTTATATCAACCATTCATTTATTTTTACGGCTCCCGCTCCGAAATTTCCTCGGACCGTCTATTATTAAGTTGCTCATTTATATTTCATCATATAAGATCGGACACGGATTCGTTCCAACAGCCGCATTAAATTTGAAAGCGCAATATCAAGGCTCGATAGTTACAAAAAGAAGTGACCAGAAATTTAATATTGCCTTCAGAAATGCGAGGCATTTATTTTGATCTTCGCTGCACGAGCCACTAATGCCCTGAAAGCTCATAATATTCTAATTTCGGGCGTATAACCTGCTTGAAAAATTCGATTCATTTATCGTCCGGGCAGTTCAAGCTGAATCTCTCGAAAGTTAGATAAATCATTTCGGCGCCGATAAATCATCGTGCGCGACGTCGTTTTTCTTACGATTCAACTTCGAGAAAGGGCATTCTTCACTGCGCCGCACGCCATCTGGTCTGGGCTTTTGTTTCCGGTGTACAATCGCAAATGACTGGCGCGTGGACAAACGGGAATAATTAATTTGTTGCGAAACGTGGATGCATAAACATGACCGATGAGGGGTGCTGATACGTAGCGAATTGTACGGGGACGCCAGGCGGATTCTGCACACAAAGTCTGGAAGCAAAAGGACAACGCGGAACAGTCATTGAAAGTCGCTGAATTGACAAAGACAAATGATTTGTTTGACATGCACCACGGAGAGTTGAGAGAACTTTTGTCTAGTCCTTTGGAAGCTTTTAAAGTCCGAGAAGTTTAGTTCACGAAGCAACTCCGTGACAGATTAATTAATAAAAAAAAGTTCCACGTTGTCCGTTTTGAGTTATCTTTGAATGTTTGCCGAATAACAAGTAAAATCCTTTGCGAACTTTTGCATTAATATTTGTATTTTGTATGTACATTTTATGGCAGTTAATTTTTTATTTCATTTTTCATATTCTTGCAAGGAGTGTTCGATCCATTAGCTTATGTTCAATTTAAAGCTAAGGGGGAAGTTCGCACGGTCAATTTAATACTCGGTGATTTTTGGTAAAACCTTGAAAATAGAATTTATGCATAAACAAATGTTAAAGAATTACGTAACTGTATGTAATTCTGCAAATAATTTTAACAATAACGTTTTCTCATAAAAGTAATAATAAACATGCGTGCTGATTCAGTTGAAACAGAAGCGAAAATGGTTGGATTTAAATATTTAACGTGACAGTCGGAAGAATGCTATCATGCTATACACATTTGTACACGAAAACACGATGAAAAAATTCATAATTTTTCGTTCATCCGATTTACATTGGAATTTCGCAAAAATGCAGAAATAACATAACTGTGAAAGATTTTTAACATATTTTCCATTTTTTTTATTTTTGAAAACACTCGAGATTGTTGCTGTAACGAAATATTCAATGCTCAACAATAGTTCGTTAAATGTGTTCATATATCTCCTTACTTGAACGATTGAATAGTATTACGTACTCGGCTAATTTGCAACAGTGTTTTTCGTGCAGAAGAACTGCACTGTTTGATAAAATTGAAGAAATGAAGGTGCAGCCACTCTTTCCCACGGTAAAAATAAGATTTTTATTTTAAAAAACATGTCCTCGATTTTAGAATATTTTAGGTATTTTGTATGTTACCATGTTAAATCTTATGCTTAAAGTGTTTTAATTTGAAATATTTTATCTTAAAACGCTTTCGTACACTTTTTATAGATTATAACCTATAAAGATACCAGTCGTTTTATTTTAAAACACTTATAAAACACGTAGTTTTTGCCATGCGGTTGCTTTTGGATCTCTGTGACAGCTATTTATAAATGATATTAGAAAAAGACATTTTACTTAGTGATCTGTGGTTTCCAAAATCTCCAATAGTTCTCAATTACATTTTTATTCAGTTGGTTAACCATTCACTGGGAAAACTAATTCGTAAAAGCTGCGAAAACGTCGGACTTTTTAAGATATACATCGTAAAGTGTACGAATTTTTCGCAGCTTTTACGAATTAGTTTTCTCGGTGTAATTCCGCTACTGGTCCAAATGAAGAAACGTAATTGGCTATTTTCAACCCGGAAAACTTTATCTTTCGACCGGATTTCGCACTTAGAATGTTGACGATATTTCGTGCACAAGAGTGAAAAGTCGTTTCATTCGTCTGACTACTAACAGTCGGTGAAAGGATTCCTCAAGTTTTGCCCAACTGTTAGCCTAGTGTACTGGGTCAGAGTATAGAGTCTATACTATAGGTCTAAACAATAGAGGTCTAAACAATAGACTCTTAAGGTACTATACTCAATAGCCAAAACGATTAAAATCTTAATATTACTTAATAACGTTTATCATCTGTGCATAAAATGTTGCTCAAAAAGAGAATTTAATATTTCAGTGGATAATAAAACGTTTGTTGTGGTGAATCTTTTGTCGGCGTAATCGCATTTTAATAACTGTTTTTCGTTTTTGTTCTCAAAACGAAATCTTTAGTAGCAGTGTCTTCTCCTCCTACGTCTTGGGCAGATTATATAAGATTAAAAATAGAGCATCTTTCCAACCTTTTTACATTTACAAAATGCGCAGTTTGGTAAGGAACGAGAAGTCACAATCGGATGATCGTGTTCATTCAGATAGAATCAATTTTATGGCGCTCTCTGAAAACCGAAATGATACTTTCATTGATAAGTTTTGTTGATATAAGAAATCAGCGCGAATGATTCGTTTAACCTAACACTCTTACCGTGAAATCAAATTAAGCCGCTTGATCTCGTAAAAATGATAACTCCAATAGACATACGAAGTTAATCATTTGATAATTGGTTCGCGTATTAGATGATCAATATTGACTAGCAAATTTTCCAAGTTCATAACTGCAAGTACTATATTTACAAAACAACTTGATTTGGGATTAGCGAAGTGTGCTTACGAAGGTCTTATCTAATGCTATAAAACAGCATCAACTATTCAAAATTGATCCAACATTCGACCGCGATTCGCTAAGAATTCGAGAAATGGCTTCACTTTCACGGGAGAATACAATGCACTTCTCAGCCTTGCCGAGAGAAACTTTTCCGACTAAATTTTCGTATTAAAATTCTTCGCATTATAATTTCTGAGCCGTGAACGCATCGTGTATTTCTATTCATTCGCGACTCACACATGCGCGAAGACTTTCAACTAAAATGACGGACACTTACGTCTTTATTCAAAAACTTTGCTGCGTTCATTTAGAAAGACTAATTGGATGTTCGAGATTGCAAAATGACATCGCCCTTTTTCATGCGAAATAACACTTCTCGTGCTTTTAATTATTTTTCGTATTAAGAAAAATATTAAGCGGACCGCGAGAGTTTACACGGAAGACTGGAATTTCAATGCAATTGTGTTCCTTAATGAAAACCTGGACAATCTGATTTTTGTGCAACGAGCATTTCGCGGATTCAGTTTTGTTAACGGCTTTATTAATGACGTTCCGGAACGAGATCGTTGGAGCCACTATTAATAGAATTAAATGTTTTTGCATGTAGAATTAGGATGGCACTGTCGGCTGACTTATGCGCGATTTCACGCATAATCTAACAGGAGGGTGAAATGAAAAACTATGCGAAATGAACATACAAAACACACGGAATGATAGCGCCGTGCGGTTCATAAGCGGCATTTTCGCGCGACGAATTAAATTGGAATTGCGGTTTAGTATGCAAATATTCCTCTCGCTCCAGTTTTCGCTTCCTATTTCTTCACAGCGAGTCGTCGACCTCCTCTCCCCTTAATAATCCCGGACTCGTCAACCGTCGTCAATGTAATTAAGACCAGGGAAATTTACTTCTTCTTACGACCTCTTTTAAGACACGAGCCACACTCCCCCGGAATAATTGTGCGTTTTTATTGGACCCGCAACAATACCCAAATTACCAAAGGAATCCATTACAACATTTGCGTGACGATTTATATTCGAAACGTTGAAATGCGTGGCACAGTTTGTTCGGGATTTTTACATTAATTCAAATTAAAGGTGAGCTCGAATTCAATAACCCGCTTGACGGCGAAAAACTCATTACATTTTTTACGCTAATTTATTGGAGTTCCCCATTGACGAGATAGAATATTTACTTTCAATTCATTCTAATTACGTGTCGGAAAACTAATAGAAATGCAGAGATTTTATCAGGAATGGGACAAATTTCGAATAAAAGCAATGTTATTAGATTGTTTGGATGTATATCGGTAAATTAAATATATATTTCTAGATAGTTATTAATATCTCCGAATTCTAATAATATACAAATTTATTAGAATGAGGAACATATAACATAGACAAATAGTCCTATATAGATGTCACAAACTTTTTGTGTAATTTAGGTCTGACTACAATTAGAATATTCCACTGGTACTCATCTGAAAATAATTGCCATAGACTGATTGGTAGGATTAAGTCAGAAATCAAAAAAACAATCATTTGTTGGTAACAAACTGTTCAATATATTACAATTTAAGATTTTAATATTATTCGAGTAAAAAAGAGATTTTCTATAATGTACAATTATTGTTTTATAATTTTATTGTTGGAAATTGCCTTAAAACTTTATTGTAATATCGACGTACTTAATGCAAAAGTTATAATTTACGCATGGAAAGTTGATCCAATTTTAAAGTCATCATTTCATGTTCGACTAAATAAGTAATTTAAATAAAATTGGCGCCGTCTTGATCCCAAGTTTTGTGGCAAACTTTAAAACATTTTATTCTCAAAATGTGTAGTAAACTTTCGTATCTTCATTTCGTTGAACATTCATAGTGAAAGTGTGCAATTCGTAATTCAGCAAGCAGTAACGAATCCGGCGAAGTTTATGTTGTTTGTTTTCTTCCGGAATCAGTGTGCGCGGTGATATTTGAAGATTTCTTTGATTAAGACATTTCTAGTTTTCCTTTGTTTTGTTTGCCTTTAACTTGCATAGTTTCTACGTTTTCAAATTAAAATCGACACACCATGAAAATGGTGTGTCGATTCCATGATTCCCTCATAGATTTTAATATAAGGGTGTTCCACTTTGCTTAAAATTTAGATCATCCGTCAAAACCAGTTGTAATAAAAAGAAATGCGGGACAAGGCTCTGCAGTGTGCGCCTGCAATTCAATTTCCGGAGTAACGAGTGCGCCTTTCAATTACGTCTCCTAAAAAATCGACGATAATATCAGAGTAAGAATTGTTTCCGAAAACCGATAAGCGTCGTCGCGAGCGATTTGTTGCCGAAATTCATTTCGCCCTAGCTAACATTAATTAAAATTTTTCGAATAACGAGAAGGCTCCATATCGACGAAACCTTCTGTTTCCGAAGAGACGTCTTAATAAGGGACAAGATAAAATAAATGAACAACCTCTGTTTCGCACAATGCTCAAACCGCATAAACCTTATTTTAATTTAAAGCACCGGGGAATGAACTTTTCATGAATTTTCTCGGGACGTCGACCGCGTTCCATTATGCCCATAATCACGACGTCATTGTAAACTTAATGCAACCTGTAAGAACGGGGCAGCTTTTATTACAATGCTGAAAGTCCATAACTACGTATAAAAACAGCAGCCAACGACAAGCAATAATGTAAATGTCTCTTCGTTAAGCGTGCACAATTCTATTCACATTTTTTATCGCGAGGAGGAAAAAGTGTAAGTACAGTCGGTGCACTGAAAATTCGAACATTCCATTTTTTGCCGCTGCGAGTTGCGAAATATCATCCGACACTGTTAAGGTGAATTTCGAAGCGCATCGAAATTTTAATGACGCTCTCCACGGTAACGCAATATTGGCACTATTAAATTAACACGTAATTGTTTCGCGAAAATAAATGGTTGCTGTTTTTGTGCAAGGTAATCGGATAGACTTTTCGGGCGAAAGGTTTAATGACGCGCGTCCACGCGCAAATAATTGAGCTATCATGGTGCATGAAAATAAATTGACGAAACGCTGGGCGGACAATTCTATCACTTAATCGTAGCGACTTCGACTGAAATAAAATTTAATTTCAACAATGAGAGGGCAGATTAAATTCTTGCGGCACGCCTGCCAATACATTCGCGCTCTTTGTACACAATTTGCTAAAAGTTCCGGGCATAGATCTTCGCCCTATTGAATTTGAATTGTTGTAGAATTCAGAAGGCTAGCCAGTTACTCCTATATAAGCACCATTTAAGCTCCCGCCAAATTTCGCCGTAAAGCATAAAGTTTCTGCAGACTCACCAATGTCCGCATTTATCAGCTTCTAAGGTGTTGAAAGTTCGACTAAGTTCATGAAAAACTTCGAATACCTTCGAACTTCCTAATAAATTCAAACCGAATTTCGCATTTATGTACGTCCAATAACATTTCACGTGATTAATACTTTTCGTATTGCGGGTAATATTGAAAAAAATTGCTGGTAAAGTCGAAAAAAACGCGAGCATTGAAATGAAGAATTGAAAACTTTTGAAGAGTGACCGAATGGCTTGACGAATTACAGGGAGTAAAAATTGATGACGACGATGTGAGCTACTTACTGCTGAGATCGTCACAATTTTTCTCTACCTCGATGGTTTACGAGTTTTCTTCAAGCTCCGAGACAACCATTAGAGCAACAAGTTTACCATCTCGAGTTTGGTCATATTTGCCCTTTTAGAATTTCGCTTAGCAGTCAATTCTATTCATCTTGGTAATAATATAGGGTTGATCATACTTGTCTGTTGTTCTTAAGTTTCAAAGTAGTTAAGCTATGAAATGATATCGATATTTATTTCTGGTATATCTCTTTAAATTAAGTATGTAAAAATGATAATTCACACTCAATACCGTAACAACTTTCTAGTTAAAATATCAACGTTCCTATTTCTCAACCTCTTTCTTAATATACACCACATTTGCTCATCATTAATTCAACTCAGACACAACAAACTTAACCGCTGAATTTGTCATTCACCTACCGAAAAACCCAACAAAAACAAGCAACGCTTACGAAACTCGAACCACGTCCTACCTCCTTACAAGGAATCTCACTCACTGAAATCCGCTCTAATTGCCGTCCAACCCCAACACTAGTAAGGCCACGCAATCGCAAAAGTCTCCCGCGATTTTTCATTTCGCCGATACCTCGACTTACCACCCCCTGCCGGCACTCGACCATTCTCTCTCGTAAATCCGCGCACCGAAAAACCGCCCACTCGAACCGCGCAAATTTCTTCCCGATCGAACTACGGTTATTTGCAAAACCGTCATCGAACGGGAATTTACTACTGCACTGCGCCTAACTCAGTCTCTAAATCACAAAAATGTTGTGCTCAACACACCGCTATTGTCCAAAAAAGGATTGTTTGGTCGTAACAAATCTATTTAATGTACTGGAGAATATAATATGTGCAATACGATAGCATTCACAAACAATAAATACGTTCCAAAGTAAAAATGTTGTATTATTGATGTGGTCCACTATTTTCTACTTGGCAGATTTGTAAATTCTAGAAAAATCCAGAAAAAATTTAACTAATCCATTATGGAAATATTAACAGGAAAATCTGCAAAATTTGTATAGAAATACAATTTTAACAAGCTAGCTTTACCTTTTTAGAAAAAAGCATTTTTGCGGAAATTAGTGTCGATTTCTTAAAAGAGAAACTTCAGGAAGGAACAACATTCATTATTTTATGATAAATTTATCGTTGATTTCCTTCCCTTAAATTGACCGATATAGATATTTAATAACTTATCTCCTTAAACAGTTATTAAATATCTATGTCAGTAAATTTAAACGCCTGAGGCCAGCGAAATTTGAAATGCTAATAATTACCTCTTTTTACTTATTTTTCGGATCAAAACCGTTCATCTTTAAATCGACGCCTATCCATCAATTTTTATCAGTATAACATGGCATTAATTTTACCTGGAAGCGAATTCTATAAGCTTTTTGGTGGTTATCTCGAAATATTTTTAGATGAAATGCAAAAAGTTATCCAGAAAAAGTAAAAATGTGTATTTTCCCCATTTAGAATATATGTAAATTTTGAATCTTCTTCAGGCACATCCCAGCAAGTGAACACATTTAGAGAAACACGAAATAATATTAAATCATGTAAAAAACTTTTTAAAGTGTTATTTCATTCGAAACGTTTTAATACTTTTAACATAGTGTAAAGTGTTTTAAAATGTTCCAACACTGTATCTTCAAAATGTTCTCACTTCCTGGGATGATTAACTACATTTTACGGTGCTGCAATGGTTCAGTACATAATTTTATTATACTACACCAGCGGATGTAAAGTTGGCAGAGGATTTTTTTACTGCGTATGCGTTAATCTTACAGACTATTCCTTCTTACGGATGTTCTACACCTTACTGAAAAAAATGACGTAGGGTTCATATGTGCTTCCCACGTGGGATCGCACATGTGATTCCATGTGCGATCCCATGTGCGATCCCATATGCGATCCGATATGGGATCCTACACGAGATCCTATATGGGTGGATATGTGAATATCGCATATGGGATCGCATATGGATCCCCATATTCGCATATGGGATCGCATATGGATCCCCATATTCGCATATGGGATCCTATGTGGGATCCTATATGCGATCCCATATGCGATCCCATTAGCGATCTCATATAGGATCCCATATCGGATCCCATCTCGGATCGCATATGGGATGGCATATGAGATCCACATATGAACCCTACGTCATTTTTTTCAGCAGGGCATCTATTATATCGCTGAATTTTCAAAATGATGAGAATGTCACAAAACTTCGAAAATATATTTCTTAAGTTATAGAAAAAATCTCTTTATTGCGGCCAAAGATAAATGTATTGTAAAACACAATTTCGCCTATCCTAATGCATTGGTTAGAATAGCGCCACCATATTAAAACTGTGTAACAAACAGGATCTGTCCTCTATTACTATAGCGGCTCGTCTCTAACCAACTTAGTTCAGCTAGGAAAAACTGTATCTTAAAATTGATCTATGCCTGAAACCAGGCTGTGAAAAAATCTGAAATAATGTGTGAGTTCTTGTACACGGAAAGAAAAATCGCAGGATGAAAGGTTGAGAAGTGATGGTTTCATCCTGCGATATAACCTTAGGGGATAAA
>JABFPB010003168.1:0-17799 GCA_022817645.1 Ceratoteleas bidentatus | reverse complement strand
CAATATTTTGTATTGTTCTGAATCTACCGAACACGCGTTTTTCAGATAAACTATTGTTGATTTCTATTGGCAATTCTCATGTATCCTTTTTCAGATCTATGAGAATTGCCAATAGAAATCAACAATACTTCCTCTGAAAAACGCGTGTTCGGGAGATTCAGAATAATATAAAATATTGTTTTGTTCTGGATGCGTTTCGAATACGCCATTTGAAAAGTTGATGCCCAGGCGTAAATCACAATATTTTCCCAGAGTGAGAAAATGTTCTAAATCGAATTGCAGTAAGAATATCATGTTGCGACAATTTTATTTAAAAAGTCCCTAGTTCTAACAAAAGCGATTGATGTTTCAGTCAGTTTAATAAAAAAAGTATGAAATTCATTACAAATCGACCACTTTTGGGACAAGTCTGGCGAACAAGTCGTTTTTAGTCATACATTTCCAAAAGTAATGATTTTTCGTAATTTTCTGTTTTCAATCAATGAGACAAAATCACGAAAAATCATTAATTTTGGAAATGCATGACTAAAAAGTACGATTTGTCAGCTAGACGTATCCTCCCACTGCAGAATCTCGCTAAGGTCGATTTATGGTGAAACAATTGTTAATATTTTTTTAATTAACAAAGACACTATCTCCGTGGCAGCAGAACTTGAACAAATGTTGTAACGTTTACTTGTAACCTCAAAACGGCAGGCAGTTTGATTACTTATTTTCGTTGCTAAAAACCAGGTATATTGCGTATCCATTAATATCGGATTTTATCGGAAACTCGTAAAATCCAGTCTTAAATCTAATTAATTATCAAATTCAGGTTTAATTACCTTGCATTTCCCACAATAACCGTTCAAAGTCGCTAACTCCGTAACTTCCGATCTTCGAATTCTCCAGAAAATGTACCACTACGTTACCGACCGAGCGCTGACTCTAACCTTTTACCTTACGCGCACCCCCACCTCGATCTTGAACATTAAATATTGACTAAGATAATTAATCGCAACACTTCCAATTACTTATTCTCATAACATTCATCAATCTAAACATTGCATTCCAAGGTACCTCATTTTAATTAGTATTTAACTTCTAAATCGTTTCAATTTGACAATTCCGGAAAATATTTAAATCCGCCGCCATTCTCCCCACTAGCGCTGCAATCGCGTGTTTGCATTGCGAGCAATCACAGTCAAATTAAAACGGTTCGTGATTTTCCTAGCAACCATGCTAGCCGGTTACAGTAACGAAGAAAATATGGACGATGGATTATCTGATTTGAACGACATTGAAAATCTTGCGGTAAAAAGAACTCGATTTTTGTTCAACTAGATCAGCTGTCGAGCGAAAGCCCGTGTCCTTTAAGATGTGGTTTAGTTTCTACTTACCTTTAGTTTTATGGCTTTGTCTGACACTTGCTTCTATCGTTGAATCACAATGAACTCGATTTTGTAGTGTAAAGCTATTTCGTACAAATCACGTCACAAAGTGGTTCAGGTTAATTTGCAATTAAATTCTTTTTGTGATACAATGATATATGCAAAAGTTGAATTATTTATGAAATCAAGTGCATTTGAGGTTAAGTATAATAGGATAATGATGATTTGAATGTTTACATGTGTTAAATACCCACGGTATTTTATGAATGGTGTAATTTTAATGTTGAAAACTACTACATATAATGTTGAAAACAATTTACATATAAATTGAAATAAATGTATTTCACATTGTCATCAATAATTGAATTATATTACATTATAATAAAAAGGCTAACAGATTAAAATTGATTTCTGATTTGTAAAATGATCATTATAGTTTTATTTTATAGATAATTTGATTACCAGGAATACCAGAATGGTTACTGTCAACAATGTCTTATTGATAAGATTAAGATAAGAATGATTAAAAGTACCTAAAATTACAGTCAGTACATTTACAGTAGTTTGATATAAATATTACATACTCTGAAAATCAACGTCATGCATTACTAAAATTAAGTATAATATTTTTATAAATATATATATACAATGCATGTAAATTTATAGCTGAAATTATTAAATGTATTAACAATGTTCTAATTTTTTTCTTCAAAAATAAATTAATTGGAAACACTTTTACTTATTTGGCAAGTTACAAGAATAAATCAGAAATATAAAACGGAAATTCCATGATAATGACTGCAGAGAAAATACAACTTGTGACAGTCTTATGCAATAAAAGTCTACATTTTACAAACATGTACCTTATTTATTGTAAAAAGATGTTGAATACTGATTATTTCCTAAGACGAATTCTTGAAATGCCAACCTCATATTTTACTTAATATAAAAGCATACATATGGATGCAACCATAAACTGTTGCATCAAGCACACTAAACTGTAAATACTCCAGCAAGACATAGACATGAAAGATGCAGTCTATTCTGCGTGATCTCAAACTACATGAATAAACACTTTACTTTACGTTAGCCTTTATATCCTGTTACTTTTTATTACAGTTAGATACAATCTACGTCATTTTTATCATTTAATACCTACTTATATCAATTCGTTTATCTTGAATGTGTACTTAGCACTTGCATAATATTTATTTACAGATCATTGAATTGCTTAAACAAAAGCTTATGTCCAAAAATTACTTTAATTTTTATTATCTTTATTACACATGTTTTATAAAAAAAGCTTTTTAAATAATCTTTTTAAGGCATTGCTTGTACATTTAAATATAATGTATATCAAACAGTATGTCTTAAATTAACATTATTGAGTCTTTAATCTTTCAAAATGTACTAGAAATCACAAGGAAGTCAATCCATATAACTTTTAGGGAAAAACAGTAATTATTTCCAAAAATTTGATTTACTTTGACTAAACTGTTTTTTTGAAAATTCAGTTTGAACTTAGCTATTGATTTTTTTTAAACGGTGTAGTAAAACTGAACCAAATTTTGTACAACTGTGCTTTATCACAAGTTCTAAGCTGGTATCAGATTTGAGCTCATTGAAATTTTCTTTTGAAAAATAAGCCAATCACCTTGACAATTCAGCTTTATAATTTGTTTCTAGGATTTCGAGCAAGATTCAATTATAAATGAAAATGACGAGGAAGCGGCTTTATATGAGGCTTCGATGTCTGAAGTTTCCAATGAAGTTCAGCTAATAGATAAGGATGATCCACGCTCAAAGCTTCATTTTATCAAGTATATGAAACGAGAGGGGAAAACTCAGAAGATTTGGGAATGTGGAATATGTAAATGTTTACCTACAATTTACCATGTCCATTGTCAGGGTGTATAACGGTCGAGTAAAGCAGTAAAGTGGGAATCGTACCAGGAATTTCATCACGTGGGAAAAAGTGGGAATTATACGATGAATTTGTCCATCTACTATGAATATTATAGAATTGTCATATTAATATTAATACTATATAATACTTATATAATGTAATATTAATAAGAAGAAAGTGATGTATGTTTGAAAATATTTAAACAATCTCAAATGAAACAATCACATAATCAAAAAAGTTGTTTTCGATTATGTTTAACAAGATAAATAAATAATTTGGAATAGCTAAATGATATTCACCACTTCTTTAGTCTCCTTTGATTTAAAATGTGTGTATCCGAATTATACAGGAAAGAATTTCGACTTCCTGTTATATACCCTGATTGTCAACCTCTTGCTAAATGTTTGTTAATGTCTGAATCTGAAATGCCAATAGGTTCTAAAGAATTTCGTCATCAGTACACTCTGATGAGGCATTTGCCGACACACACAGATGAAAGGAACTTCAAGTGCGACATCTGTGGCAAAGCTTTTCGCCAGCTTTCGACTTTAAGTCAACACAAAGCTATTCACAGCGACGCCAGACCTTATATTTGCGAATACTGCAAAAAAACTTTCAACAGGTTCGACATTAATGGATTACTTATTAAACATTTTTATCAACCGAATAAATGGTTCACACACAGATGGCAGTTTTAGTTTGTAACACATTTTTTACGTGTGAAGAAGAAAAACTGAGAATAACTGAATGTATTCAAATTATGATATACAGTATATGTGTACTGATAAATAAATTAAACTAGAAATTCCTATGTAATATAATATTAGTTTATCACTTTTGATGTCTACCGCGCAATAAATATTAGATTAATATTGTAATCATAACTTCTCGTATGATACGGTGTCAGATGTTTGAACAGTGCAATGAAATTTCATCGCTATAAGCGATTTTAAATTTCACCTGTCAGAACCATGTATCTTCAGCAAAATGAGTTTTCCGCTCTACTGACGTTATTGTTTTTAATGTGTTTACATAATAAACGTTCAATAAAATGTCTTAACTTTTGCAAAACATCTTTGGTAAAAATATTGGCAGTCGAATTCGTATAGACAAGTATATTACATAAAATCAGCAATCAAAACAATAATATAATATTTTCCAACTCAATCTCATTTTATATTGCACTGTTTATGAATAAATAAAATAAAATTTATTCCATAGAGCGAGGAGATTCAAAACGCTTTTAGTACTATACAATTTCATTTATTGTCAATCAAATGTGTAGTTAATAGTTGGAATAATTTATCAATTTGTTGAAACATCAGCGAACGTTATGCGATGAACAAATTCAGTTGCAGAATTCATTTGTGAGCTGGATGGAAACACGTTATTGAAGTGGTAAAAATGTGATCCTACATTCCGTTTATAAATGCTTACAAACAAATCATTTTTTAGTGCAGGATATTCTTCTATATATCAATTGCAATAATAGTAACAAAATTCAAATGAGATTTTCAGGTAAAAAAGTTTGTGACTAATAGTTTATGATATAGAGCATCACTAGTATAAAAGAACGAATTTGCCATGTAGTGTTGAAGATTGAAGATTGATAAATAATGAATAAATGCTAGAAATGTCTCAAAATATTTGTATGGCAAAAAATAATACTAAATAAAAATTTTAGGTCAACACATTGTAAGTTTCAATAAGCAATTGTATTTATAAGTTTATAAAGAACCAAACATATTTAAACAAATATATACTTTTCATTTGTTTATATTAATTAATATTAAAAGTTATTTGAATGGTATAAAAAAAAACTTATCCTAGCATACATTATCGTTGCAATAATATACTACTATTTTGCGTGGCGCATCTGGCTCATCTTGCTGTGAATTATTGTGTCTGAATTGGTGGTCAACATATGGTAAATAATGTTTTTGTTTATGAACAATTATAAACGTGATAAAAAACATTTTTTAAATTATCTAAACAAATGTGTACCCTTGCCGGTTTTTACAGTAAATCTGATACTGATTTGATTCACTCAAACTACTAACATAATATATTAATTGTAACTGCATTATAATGTTCCACAATATACTTTTTATAATAAGAAGAAAACAGGAATTTGTTGTACGAAGTTACATACTGTTTCATTAAATGGTAATTCATATAATTCATTAGTAGACATAATACGAAACTCATTATTAGATTTTGGGTGAGATTTGATGTGGATTCGACAAAAATCGCACGAATGCGCAATTACGCACGTAATCATTTAAACGAGAATTCACAATTCATCATAAACTTGAATTACTGACTCATTAATATTTGTTTGCCATCAACATTTTGCCAATTATTTACCAGCACATCTGTCGTGAATACGATGGTTAAACAAAAATGTAATATTTAATTAAAAGTACCGAGCATATTGTAATTGCGATTTTAATTCTTTCATTCTACTTTGCATTACAGGGTTTCCACGTTGATTTCACACCGGAAAACCCACTCAGAAAATAAACCGCATAAATGTCATTTGTGCGGAAAGGGATTTCATCAAAAAGGTAATTATCATAAGTAAACTGATCGTGTAAATTAACCGACCTTTGAACTTGAACGCTAATTTTGTGGAAAACACTTTATCGATTTAATATAAATACTTGCAACAAGTATTTATTTTGCAAGACGATACAAGATTTTATTTATTTATAAATAAACAATCTAACTGCACATTGCACCTATAATTATTGATAATGTAAGAACATTTTTGAACGTTTATTCATCTACTGCTTACAATACTTGATGGAATCTAATTAACATTTAATTATAATAACTATCTTTGCGTTCATTTGTCACCAAAAGTTTTATCAATGTAAGGACGTTTGCTGACAAAATATTACGCATCCCACGGATCGATTTGAAATTGCCCATTCAAGTACGAAGCCAATTAAAAATTAAATAATTTTGTCGCTGATACTTTACACAAATTCGATAAGCGGTAACTGGCAATTGAATTGATATGGCGAATAGATACAGTGAATTAAGGATGTACAATCACGGAATTAGGAAATTTATGAACATTTACAAAAATACAGATTTATATGACTACGTTTAGTTTCTCGAATATGTCATGTGTCGCTATAAAACAAGACATAAGTGTGATTGAAAAATATGTAAAAAATATATTACATACATAAATATGTAGTATATTTGATATTTTGTCCTAAACATCCTCATATGACACTTATATTCAGTAATTTGACATTATTATTTTATTTTTTATTTATTTGTTGAAAACATTTTAGCAATACAATTTTTGTTATTAAAAATGTCTATATAAGAAGACAATGAATGTTATACATTTACTTAAATAAACTATGAGTATGATTAATTATTATATATTATTATTATATAAATAATAGTACCCATTATGATTGTACTGCTTTAATGTAGTAAACACATCGTCCGTCTGTCGTGTTAAAGTCTCTGATAATGAAGAATCCCAATAATTGGCAAGTGTAATTTAGAATGTTTGTTTATACGCATTGTTTGCCTATTATTATATTAATATGCATGCATACATAAATGAGAATGACATATTGCCATTAGGCTACTAACAAACGGATTGCATGCCTTCTGATGTCACTAAAATTGATATTCGTGGTCCTGAAATTATCCGGATTCTTCGGAACCCCGGCAACAGTTGGCACTGAAACAATCGCGTGTTTACATTTTAATTGGAATTCATACAATTTGTTGGATCCTATGAGACAATGAGTACACACGATCATATGTAGCGGGTAACCATATTTGGTTTAAATAATCAAAATTTTGGTCAGCTTACTAAAAATGTAATATCTGAACTAACTGCAGGTGAAAGTTCCTTTAAGTGTACAAGTTTAGTTTAATCGATTCTGCACATTTAGATTGTTCGGTTTTTAGTTGCCATTGTTTTGAATGAAATAATATAACTTTTCATAATTGTTTACATTAGTGTTATTAGTTAGAATTAAATATTTACATGAAGTGTTATTAACATTTGTTTTAATTTTTTTGACTTTTTTATTTTTATATGTAATACCTTTGCCGATACTTGTGAGAGTTTATATGCAATTCACTGTTTGCAGATTTTTTTAAATATGGTTTTATTGACTTGTTCATACAGAAATCTTCAATCGGGCTTCAAAAGTATGCGATCAAAACTGTAAGAACGTTTCAAAGGTTTCTTGAAAAATGATGTTAGGTGATGACAAAAATATTATCCAACTCATGTCACGGAACGGCAAAAATGCTGGATCGAAATGTACGTGTCGTCATCAAATGTTACGGGACATTTATGTGGACACGTGATTCCGCGTGTAATGCTTGAATGCTAAAAAACCATTAAAATCGAGTTCAACGCCAGGGTAATGTAGTTCAAAACACTTTGAAACTCCATATGTTTCAAGAGCATTGAACTATTTGGAAAACTTAAATCGTTTCGAGCCATTTGAATTATTCAAGCCAGCCGAATTACTTTGTATTGCTTAAACTACTCAAGCTAGCTCGAATCACTTTGAGTAGCTTCCTTGCGAGTAGCCGAAATATTTAGCGCGAGCCGACGTGTCTTGGTTTTGGTATTCGATTCCAGGAGCATCCAGCGAACCAATTAATTTATTCAATTTCCTATAACTTGAACTCGAAAAAGGGTTTATGAAATAAACTTTGTTTACAAAATATGTTTCAAGCATCCGAAGGATCATTCTAGTTTATAACCTTTAACTTCTGCACACAAATGTTGTGGTGAGTCTGTTAGTTCAAGGTTAGAAATTAAGGTTATGATCTTGCATGGAATATAAGAAGGTAATGTGAATATATTACATTCAGCGCTTGTATAATGGATTTTCTTTAATATCGCACCACCCAAAAAGTTGTTGCAATAAAGATGTGGTACGTACAGGAAACCTTCGGAATCATGTATTTACCCACACAAACGAAAGGCCCTACAAGTGCGAACGGTGTGGCAAAGGTTTCAACCAAATGTCGAATTTGGTTTGCCACAAGGTGAAGGCCCACGCGGATATTGACAAGATGCAATACGCCTGCAGTATTTGCAATGAAGAGTTTCCTCGAAGATTCGCTCTAAGGGCTCATGAAGAATACAAGCATGGTATCAAGTACAGACAACCCAGCTCTCAAGTCGACGATCCCCAGCCGAAATCACCTAAAAAGTAGGCTAATTCAGCATTTTTGGCGGGAAACCTAATCAGTTTTATTGTCGCAACAAGTAATTTATGTAAGAGTTACGCATCAGTGCAATTTTAAAACTTACCAGCAAACAAGGTTGAAGGCTTTTATTACATGTGCATTAACCCTTTCACCCATACATTTCTGTGTTTTTGGGTTCTCTGTGCATGAATCCGAGCTCAGATTTTCAAAATTCAAAATGGCGAATTCAGTATGGCGGGCTAAAAAGTTAAAATGTGTTCATTATTCTACAAAGTCGGTATGTTAGTGATTGTAGGGTCGCTGAACACGCATCTATGGTCAAATGTTGAAAATTCAAAATGGCGGATCCAGTATAGCAGACCTAAAAAATTTGATCAATTTGGAATTTTGAAAATCTGAGCTCATCTTCATGTTCAGAGATCTCATAAACACCAACATACCGACTTTCAAGAAAATTGAAAAATGGTAACTATTTGGTCCGCCGTATTAAATTCGCCATTTTGAATTTTGAAATTCTGAGCTCGGTACTCTGCAATCAGTAATCAGCAATCAGTAAATAAACATAGGTGGGACGGTTTTCCCCACTATGGGTGAAAGGGTTAAACATGCCATATACATTTCGGATAGACAAAGAAAAAAATGCTTTTTCTTGTATACTTCTATGTAGATGAATCAAGAAAAATAATGTTTATCTATTCTGAAACAAAACTTGTCTGTGATCCACAATAAGGTGATTAAAAAATTTTGATAACCGAATTTTTTCCGGACCTCCCAAACAATAAAGTTTGTTAATATTCCTTTGTTTCAAGCATGCTTGTAGCAAAAATTGTTACTTTTTTAGAGGTCGCTATCGTCGATTGAAACAATTTGTTATAAAATGATCAGAAATGGGTATATGCAAAAAAAACTATATATACTTTTAAAGGGTATATGGTCAATTCTTGTTTTCCAAAATACTCATGTGAAAAGTGCACATTGTTTTTATAATTTTATTTCGCTTTTTATGCAATTTCAAATGATCTTTTCATTAATCCTAGATTATAAGCTCCATAAATGGTTATTAGAATAAGAAATGGAAGTTGTCCGGTTGCATCCGATTGTTCGTTTTACACTAATTTATCTAAAAATGAGTGTTTCCGAAAGAAAGCAATGCATTTTATCTTTAATAGGATAGGATATTTAACAGGCTCTAATATTTGGGGGGAGGGGTCTCGCGGAAAATTCGAATATAAATTTTTTTAATCACTTTAAAAAACAAATAAATACGCGTAGTTCTTGCTAAATATGTACAAAATGTGGCTTTTATATGCACTTGAAAAAATTCCCTACTAAGATGACAGTTCGTTTAATATGACGTGCTTCAAACCTAAATGTCAACTTCTCAATATCAAATGCTCTTTGAAAAATATACTCTTGCATATTAGGTGCAGTGACGTAAAGTCACTGCACTTTCCTGAAAGTGTTTTATGAGAATTGTATGGTAAATTTAAATGCAATCACTTTCATTTTCTTTATGATTGCTTAGAAAGGTGGACCATTTGATCATCTTACTTTTCGGAGGTATTTACATTTTATGTTGATTTATACAAAAGTAATCGATATTATAAAGCATAACATGCTAAGTGAAACTCGTTTTCGCATCAGATTTTTAATGTAAAAGTTGGCATTATTTCTACCTGTCTCTAACATTTCGCAAAAATGTTAGAACTCGTAATTGGACAAACGAAACTTTCGGGTTTGTGTATTCCGCCGAGACAAGCTATTCCTTCCACTGCATATCTTCGTTGTAGAAAGTAAGGGAGTAATGTATTGTGATAATGAAGGACTCGAGACCTTCACACGCTTTTAGACACGTTAATGTTTCTCAGGCGAAACGTACCGAGATGTCTCCGTGTTTCGACACTGATGTTTCAACTTAAACGTGTCAACATATTGTATTTACTTCTGCAATTATCATGAGAGTTGTTACTAAAGTTCAAGAATAATTAGATAGTATTTTTTATTTAAAAACAAAGGTACTTTTACTTCTGCAGTTACTCTTTTTAATTTATAATATCTAATTCGTGTAGCACGTACTATAGATATTTACTTTTTTACTGACGTTATTTTAATATACATTGTTTCGTTTTGTTTATAAAAATTGTTATGCAATTTGTTCCAATTTCATATACATTTTTAGTTTTAATTGTTTATTAAGACTGTTTGGTTGTTACTAAAGGAAGTATTTGATGAATTATTGGCAATAATTTTCTTTGCAAATATATAAATTGTTAGTTACATTTTTTTTTTATTTGCGTTGAAATATTAGGAGAGTTTCAAAAGCGTACTTGAGATACATTTTAAAAGCACATAAGAAATGTGTTAACAAAGTGAAATGAAATAAATTATAAAAGCACACTGAAATCTAATATTGACTTATATTGTCATTGTCTAATGTCAGATAACAAGTATTCAGTATATCAGGAAAAGTTCATGCCCATATTCATTATTGTGTACAATGTAGATTTTGACCGACATTGTCCTCATATTTACCGATATGTACATTTCTTTTTTTTTGTCGCCTGCTGTGAAAATTCGCGAAAAAACGTTTTTCGATCACGAGTTATTAAAAGTTATGACTTGTCAGCCATACATATTATTCCACACTCATAGAATATCGGAAAAGTCGGTTTATTGTAAAATTATTATTCGTACATTTTTTATTAACAAAGACACTAATTCCGTTGCAGCAGACTTTTAGCATCACCTTAACAAATTCAGCTGCTTGCAATGGCGCAAAATATATTTGTTTAAGTACATAGTCTTAATTAAAGTAGATCTGTCGTGAAATAAAATTCGTTGATTTTTTAAACATATATATTTTAATAGGATATGTTAATATATATTTTAATATTAACATATCCTTGCCGAATTAATATTTGAAATAGTGAACTTCGAAAATGAAACGTTTAATACAAGCTCTTATGGAGAATGTTTTGGCACATAGGAAAACTTCGAAAAAACCTTAAATGACATTTAAAAGTTCATTGAAATGTCAAATAAAATCTATCAGGGTAAAAACAACATCATAAACATAAATTTTATTTGTTTAAAATATTGTACATCTTTCCGTACTTTCGTGTCCGAAAACGTGTAATTTTGGTTATATCGAACATATTTTGATTGTAGAAAGATCGAAATAAATGCATTTCTTGACCGTTAATATAAAAATAAGTAATGATAAAACTATTTTGAAAACTTTTTGATAATTTTTCGCTTTTTATTTACGTTTTTTCACATCAATGGTTGCTCATTAGTTTTTGTTTTGACTAACGTTTTTGATGACCGAACTACTGTAATTCATTAGTGACCAAAAATATAGTTTTTATGACTTACTTTAAAATGAGAGATTTACGAAATAATTGCGTTCTCGTATTACCACCTTTAAGTCCGGATAATTTATCGATTTACTTCTTCTCAGAACGTTTTTATTGTAGACAAATAATGGTCTAAATAAATTGATTCAATTAACGGAAAATTGCTCCAAAATACTTTAACATTCGCCAATTGGTTTTGAAAATAATTTAACAAACGGTAATTATTCGTCACAGCTTTCGTAGCTTTCGATTGCTGAGTCATGCATTATTCAATGTTTCATGCTATTTTACTTTCTCGTATATTCGCACCTGAAAATATTAAATTACAATGTGCATAATTCGTTTATAGTAAGTGGAGAATTTATTCAATACTCCGGTATTTATATAAGATTACTGGATTTATACTGCAGCGAGAAATTTTTGTTTTCCACGAATACGTTATTTGATAACCTTTTTTCGTTTGGCTATATATTTATCATAACACCATTTCTACATTTGGGAACAATTAATTATTTTATCATAAATAAATAATTTGTTAAACCTTGAAAAGTTTAAATAAACATATTGAAGATTATTTTTTGTTCGTTAACAGATTGTATTTTTCGCGAAATGAATGTGCTAATTTTGTGCGTTTAATGGACAAACAGGTTTCGATTTGATTGTTATTGATTTCCATCGTAATGGAAACAACTCCGAATTTTAGATAACAGTTGCATATCATTTTAACTGCTCTTTGAAATGAAAAATGACAGACTCTTATAGCTTGTTTTGACTTTTTGAGTTGCAGATATGTCATTTTTTGCATCGAGTTTTTCGATACGCATTTGTAATGGACACTTCAGAGATACAATAGTTTTACGTAACATGACACAGATACGATACAATTGCTCGAAACCATTGATATGTCATTGGCGGTTTTACCAATTCATAATCGACTATAAATGTATTATAAAATTATTCGTTGTAGTCATTTTCTACGTACTCGACATTACATTTCAGTTTGCATGTGAAATCATACCTCGATAAATAACAACATTCTTAAGAAAATTGCTATTTAAACATAAAATCATACTTCAACTTCTAGATTTCATTAATTAAAACGCAGTGCAATCAATAACCCTATATCAGTTTAGTTTTCTTTTCCCGATAAATCTGTTCAACTAAGATGCGGTGTGTGTTTTGCTTCTAGTTTTCAATCATTCGTTCTTTAATAAAAGATCGAACGTGCTCATCCATCTTTATTTTCGAAATCTCCGGTTGGATTCGGTATATGGGTTTTACATGTTGGCATCTAAAAGTTAAGATTGAGGATTCCGAATTTACTTTACGATGATTAAAGAAGCTCACTGGTAGAAAACAATTCGTATGAATTAATAAACATAATTATTTGTCATATATCAGCGGATCGCGTAACGCTGGAGAAAATGCATTTATCACGCAAAGCAACAATTCTTGTTTAAGTCCCGAGGATTCCATTCTTCCTCGAAAATTGCTAATGGACTTCAAGAAGCGTTTCAACTTGTTTACCAGATTTTAGGATAGGTTGTGATTAGAAATGCTTATTGCGAATTATTGTGGAATAATTGAAAACAGCGCTCTTTCGTAATTTATAACACAGTATAACTGTGAAAGTTATTTTAAAGAGATAGTCCATTGTTACATTCGAATCACAGTTGTAATGAGAATTTAATGAACCGATAATTGGAAATCTAATAATATAAATAATCGAATGAATTCTTCACTTAGCATAAATGGAATTAAAATATAACAAGATTTATAGTATGCAGTCTGTTCATTACGACTATTAGTATGTTTCAAATTTGTTTTGTTTTGGCAAGATTATTTAATGATTTTTTTAAGTTTATATAATGGTAATCTGATTTCTTTGCATATTCAGTGTGCATGTTAAAAATAAAATATGAACTTGTAATTTATACACTATAATTTTTATACATTTATTCTGCAAGGGTGAGCGAAAAAGTAGTATTTTATTTAAATTAAAAGATCCACTGCAAAACCGCTGATATCAACTTTTATTCGAATGTTTTTTGTCTGGCTCACGCAAAACATTTACTTGCACACTCAAATCTCCATTTTCAGGCACGATGTAATTTCTCACCTACCGTTTCCCTCTGCACATTATTTGAGACAATGTTAAGTCAAATAGGAAAATGTCAATACTAAGAAAAATGACTTCCGACGAAACGCCAAGCATCACCATTTCCAACGTTGTGTTTTCCCTTAAACATTTATACACGTTTCAACCTACAAGCGCACTTTTGAAACGTTGCAAGCCACTTTAATCATTGAAATACCAGGTCGATCTTTTCTTGAAATTTTCATAACATAACTGAAAACAGTATGGGAAAATTGTAATTACGGTTAGAATAGACGGTTTAAGTATAAAACCGTTTTTCTGTGGAGTGGTCCGTGGAACGTCAAAATTTGTTTAAAAAAGAGTTTCGTGTTTTTTTAAATTTTATTTTAACGAAAGATAAAATTTATCTTTCGTTAAATAAATTCATGAAACTCCTTTTTTAATAATGGAAGAAGACATAATTTATTTATAGAAGAAAAAATAGATCAAGAATAAAACTTATAATAATATCTGAAAGGTTATTTAAGTAATACAATTTTAGGTAGAATATTTACTCAATATCACAATTTGTCAAAATCTGGTGAAATTGACAAAATATTTGTGGATACTTATGTAAACGTACATTGAAATGCTCTACTGCACGCAGAGAAATGGCATTGTAAATATTACAGCGTACATTGTTAACTTTCGATGATGATATTAAACTACGACTTTTTATTACGTGAGTTTTAAATGCTACGGTTTTGAGTTTCAAAAATTGCATTCATACGATTGAACGTCATTAAACGCGTTGGATAATATTTACGTCATTTGCTCCGTGAATATACATAATGGATTTCGTTTTATGATAGATGTTTCACTTTCGGAGAGGGGATTATAATTACTGAAACCAGATTTCACAATTTAATACAAATTTTACTAAACTATATTCATAAAATTAGTTTATTTATTTAGTTTCGCTTTTACTCAAATCTGAAATTGTTAACCCCTGTTGGACTTTACATTCTTAAGAGAATAAATTAGTGATTAAATTACACACCCTCTACAATATATCGCATTACACTCCCTCCACCTCCAAATTAAACTTTCCTCAAAACACTAGTAACCCGCTTAATTTTTTGCAGTTTATCCAACAAAAAACGTCACACCGTATCGAAGCATGCAAATCGTCCCTCTCGCGAAATTAATTAAAGTATTACAACCCGCGCCAGTGTGCCCCACTTTCCGTCAAAACAGCCTCTACGAGGAGCAGGCGCGACTGCAGTCGGCGTATCGCGCGCCCAACTAGCCGTCGACAAATCACGGCGGATCTTATTACGCGCCTATACTTCAATAAGAACCGTATGGCAGCTAGCCAGCGATTTCCTATTACGTAAAACGATTCCAACGATCGCAAGTGTCGCTGCACTTGCAAATTCCCTCAAAACTCTGTATTTACTCACCGCGATCATGCATGTATCTGCATTCGTGCGCATATAAATTCGCCTTCAAATTAATTCTAAATTGTACTTGGAATGAAAACGTGTAGCACTTTTCCAAATTACAAAAGTGTCATCATGCTTGTTCCCCTTCACTGAGAATAATAGCGTGAATTCAAAGTGGCAACATAGGATAAAAATTGGTAATTGTTCGAATTGTAAAATTTAAGTTGATTAACTGACAAATTCAGTCAATTTAATATATATTTTACTGGTTATTATAATTATAGAATTGACTAAACTGTTGTCGGAAGATTCCAAAGTGTCAGAATGTTAGAATAATGGTAGTCCTAATTGGCGACCCAGTTAAAAAATTCCATTAGAGCTAGTCCTATTTCGTACCTATGCGGTTTTTCACCGTAATTTCACATATTGTATAAGCTTTTTTTAAGGGGTTTTTATGCCGATATGGAATTACATATTCGTTTTATTAGTATTTGTAGTTCCATGTGAAAGTAAGTCCTAATGGTTTCTATGCAGTTTTAGACATTGTTTTTTTTATCTATTGGTTTATAATGGAATTTTTTAATTGGGGATGTAATATTTAATGAGGGATAACTTAATTTTTAAGCATTCCACTGTCAATGGAACCACATTTTGCATGTCGAATACTAAAGCATAACCTTCTGACGGAATTATCCTCAACTCCCTATAGTGATTTTAAGGCCATGTCCAAAGCAAAGAGATAGTTTCAATTGGCGATTTGGCGCGAAAACGGATTTTTTGATAATTAAAAAGAAAGTAGTAATCGAATGCTGACCTTTCCGACAGTTTGCATTAAAATTCGCGTCTTTTGAACTACTTTTCGATCGTTTTCGACAAAGCAATTGCAAGAAAGTTGTGTTTTCGTTTTCGAGCTGACTTTAACCTAAAAAATTAACTCCGAAAATCGAAAACACGATTTTCTTGAACATGCGTTGTTGAAAATGTTCGAGATTTGTTGATTACTACATCCTTTTTAATTAACAAAAAATCCGTTTTCGCGCCAAATCGCGAAGTCAGACTTCGGCTATCGATTCGACATCACCTTAACAAATATCACTGTACAAAGTAGTAATAAACCTTAACCAACTAACTTATTTCCAATGTCAACTAATCGCTGATAAACTTAAAAAATCTGATTATTTCCTTCAATCCTCGTGTGCTTAATAATTTCCAAATCGTCCACGTTTCTAACAATCGAACCTTAATCTTCTTCTTCAAACTAACTCCTACCTCTTCTTTCACTTTTCTAATCCCCTTTTTTCGTTTGTGGTGAGCGTTATTATAATCACATCCATTTCTATCATTTAGGGACAAGAGTGTGCGAATAGTTCGTCTGCCGGAAAAGCAGCACCAGTCGACGGCGAATTGTAAACCAGGGGACGCTATAAGCCCGGTATGCGCGAGCTGACTGCAAATATATTGCGCTTCAATGAGCAAACTTAACGAATGGAAAATCATTAGCGCAAAACAAGCGGGCGCCCGTTTGACGAATTCTTTTTTATTGGTGCAATTATGGTCGCGGGCGTAATGTGCAGCTTTGCGCCTGTGGTCTTGGCTCCGTCGAACTTACGAAATAATAATAAACAACTTTACAACTTGTAGGATAATTTTACGGATGGCATCGTGGTGGATAAAATCAATACGAAAGCTATGGAAAACGCCGTACTCCAGAAGCAGACGCCGTTCGCGCTACTAAAGTCAGCCAAGGATGTGCCAGTCCTTGTGAAAGTACTGTCAACAAGTACCGGTGAAAAACATGTGAGTAAAGAAAGAGATAGTTAGGAAGTGGGAGAGGGAAAAGAGAAATAGGGGACGCAGTTATATATTTAATTTTCGCGACAATGCCACGTCGTATTCCGGGCGAAATAAAATTTTGCAAATCGATGCATTATATGGTGTGCATTTGCATGAACGAAATGGCTTTCGATCGGTCACAGTGATATTTTATTTTTCGGTTGCGATAAACAGGGAAACACATTTTATATTGGTGAATGTGAAATTTAGTTTTAAAACAAGTTGGCTGGAAATTAATTACTGCGAGAAAAGGTATTTTGTAACATTGAATATGTGAGAATTAGATTAATTTAACAAGTGATATATTCACACAACTTTTTGCAAAGTACTCTGATAAGAATCTGAGCAAAATTCCATCGACAGTCGGTTCCATAACAAAATAACATTTTTTCTGTTATTTTGTCACCGATAACAAAATAACAATTTTTTGTCTGTTATTTTGTTGCCGATAACAAAAAATTCATAAAAACCTAAAAAAAATTTTAAAATATATAAAAAATTCTTTTTATTCGAAAAAAATTTTAAAAATTCAAAAAAATTCGATAAAAATTCAAAAAAATTCAAAAAAAAATCGTAAAAATTTAAACACAATTAAAAAAAT
>JABFPB010003167.1:0-17800 GCA_022817645.1 Ceratoteleas bidentatus | reverse complement strand
AGTTTTAATCAACAATCCGGGTCTAAGAAAAATGCTACATCCGTTAAAATTTATGACGTGAATATGACAGTATCACTCTAAAAACTAGAGTTCTACGTGTTTTATTTTCAAACGTTTGGTGTAGTCGATTTTCAAACACTTTCAAGTGTTTAAAATTTCCCCATGTTAATTCTTATGAGAACATTTAAAACACTTGTAAGTGTTTTAAAATCGACTACACCAAACGTTTGAAAACAAAACACTTCTTTTTACAGTGATGTTGTATCAAACGTTATGGACCAATATAATAAATTAATAAAAATGTATAACTTTAAAAATATATATGAAAGCTTATAGATATTAAGAAATCAGTATACACTTGAAATTCAGTTTGCTCTCTATTTAAAGCAGTATAAAAACAGATTAAACTAATTAAAACTGATTTCGCCAGGAAAACATTAAATTTCCATTTTTGATAAAAAGATTAAAATTTGCACATGCACGTCACTTGGAATCAATTTACAATTTTTTCGAGATACTACAATGACTTTATTAGTTGTCAAATAAAATAAAACATTTTGTTAAGTAAACGGTATAAAATAGTACTTAATCCTTAAAGTCATCGTGCTATCTCGCTGTAGATGGAAAGGCCTTTTGTCATTTGAAATTGTTTGGCACTAGGCCTGCCAAATTGCAATAACAAGTACCTTACAGATTTCAAAAATGCCGACAAAAGTTTACAAGTTTCTTTCCCTTCGTCAATTAACAAGAACATTTGTTCCTCCAACGTAACAAGCGACATTTCTATCGTTATAATTACATTAATTATTGTTATAACTTTGGCAGCGGTTCAATATTCAAACTTATACTCTTTTGTCGTTTTTTACATAACATTTATTTCGGACTATACTGTATATATTATTATACCTCAATAGCCATATTCTACGGCAAGAACGTGCAAAAGAAAACAATACATTTACATACCTTTTACAAAAATTTGACTTTTTCCCTACTTTTACAACAAATATTTCATGACTAAAGTTTATTTCAGTTTTGACCAAAAACATTTTTTCAAGGGAGTCAAATTTCCGTAAACTTTATGAAATTCTGAAAGAAAAGAAACTGTCAAAATCGAACCATGTATTTACACAATAATGGCTATCGAGACGTAACCCTTACACTAATGAATACGATAATGATCCGAGTGAAAAATATGTACTCTGCACATGTCAATCTGGGGGATTGAATGGAAAAAATAGGACTTTACTCTTTGTCAATCTTTGATTGTATAACTATGAAGTTCGCTGGTTGTGTTATTCAGTGAATGATAAGTTTGCCTCGCTACGGATATCACCTAAAGAACGCGATAAAAAATACACATTTGTTTCATGCAATTTTACACCGTTGACTTCGCTACTTGAACTTTCTTAGTATTATTATTGGTGTAAAAGCGTTACTGAAGCTGCTCTGTCAAAATACTCAAGCCGATGAACCGTTTGTAAAATCGCGGTTGATCAGCGGAAATTCGGAAACCGAAATTCGGACTCCGAAAAACAATTTAAAGACAATTACTAGCAAAAGTATTTTTTACTAGTTAAGCATCCCATGGAAATGTAAAAGCTGCGATTCTTTGTTTCTCGTGATAAATAAAAAATCAGAAAGTCCGGCTTATCACAGAAACAATTCCAGGAACAGTTATCTTTGGTTTGGAAACAAAGTGTTTTGAAATTTTGGTATCGCTTTTCAAGTTCAATAAATAAACGCCGCATTAATGTACACGAACGTATGTATTAAATAACGGTAATATATATATTCGATTGAATATTACTTTCCCTGCGAATTGCGGGTCATTCACTACTGACTGTACAATTTGAACGAGTCTTGCAATTTCGTTAAATTAAAAATGGAGTAAAAAAGTGCATTTTACAGGCCATTTTTAACTGAACCGAAGTCGATGATTCCCTTTTTTCGTTTGTTACTTCACTAATTTTGATTTCAATTATAATATTTTGACAAATTTTCCAACAGAAGTGTTTACTTCAATATTTAACTAAATTCATGTAATCTTATAAGTCGCCTAATAAACAGAATTTTACCACTCCAATTTTCAGCTGAATTAAAGACGTTATCTCGATGTAATAAATATTAAATAACAATGTTTGCCAAATAAATAAATTGTATAATTTCAGCTACTTCCAGATAACAAAGAAAAATAGCACGCATTTTGCTATGACTTAATATAAATATAAGTTAATAAATAACAATGCTTCATTTTGAAACCAATGTATATAAATATAGTTTTTTCAACAACATTTTTTAACTTGTTTTTACCAATGTACTGACTAGATTTCCTCGAGATAACTTCCTTAACCGTCAAATGCTGTCAAATAACAATAACAGAATGGTAACAAATGAATGAAATAAATTATCAACGTGACAATTCGAAGTACATAATCATAAGGTGCAAACCCTTGTCTGTTCAACGGTAACGAAAAATAGCTGCCTTTGCTTAATATTCCTGCACTCGACAATGCAAGTATACTTATAAATCGCTGAAAAACCGCAGCGTTTGAGGTCGTGTCACACATTTGTGACTGTTGAACACCGTTCATTGGCTATTATACACGCAAGATTGTTGCAGCAACGTTGTTACAACGTTTTGTGCTATTGATTTTGGTACAACTGTTGCAGCAGCGGACAAACTTCGACTAGAGGAGTACCAAGCACCTCCTGGCACACTTGATTTATGTCGGGTTCCATCATTAAAGAAGATATTTGATCCTCCGTTAACATTTCAACACTGAAATAATGAGAGCGTATGAAACAATGTTTCACTCAGAAATGTTATTCAGCACTCTAAAAATAATCCTCTGATAATTAGAAGATTATTCTTATAATTAGAGGAATATTCTTCTTAATAAGTGGAATATTCTTATTATGAGTGAATCTCCTTAGCGTAAAAGGATTTTCTAACAATTTTTTTCAGTGAGTAGATCTAAATAAAGTATTAGTTAAAGAATTTGTTTAATACTATTTGCTAATACAAATAAATTTATTAAATAAAGAATTTATTTGGCGTAGAAAAACTTGCAGTGCTTTAAGAAGGGCACATTGAGAAAAATCGTCCGAGTTGGAACCACTCAGTATTCGAGTTGAAAATGGGTAAAAGTTGATTCAACTTCAATTTAAAGTTGCACTGGGTAGATTCGAGTAAAAACAACTCGAAAATGAGTTGAATCTAATTTAGAGTTAAAACAACTCTATAGGAAGTTCTGTACCTTGAGTTAGTAATTGGTATTAAAGTTATTAAAGTATTCGAAAATAAATTCCGGCCGTATCTATTTATGTATGGTAAATAAATCTTTTTTGGATGTAAAACAAATTGTCGACAAAATTTGTGTCGACAATTTACGTGGCACAAAAACGAACAGGTAAAGGTAAACAGAAAAATTCAAAAAGACTGAAAAATCAAGTAATTCTTATGGTTTGTATAAAGCAGCTGTTAGTAACACAAAAGAATCTCTGGTTGTATGTCCAAGCCTTTGAATAAAACAAACCTTGCTAGACTTTCGCTGTCCGACGTTTCCTCGTCAGCGTTCAAATAGTTCATACTCTTCTCTAGAGGACTAGGAACCTTTTTTCCCTTTGGCTCTGGTTTGTCGGGCTTTTCCTTGTGCTTGTCGATAGATCTTGTGTCGCTAAACCTGCGCTCAGTCAAGTTTGATATATTTAGCATCATGATGCCGTGGTTTAGAATTTCCTTGACCCGCTCCCCGGTGCCCGCACTCCACAACACGTCCAAGGACTGCCTCCGACTGGAATTAGCTAGAAGTATATGCAATACTGCTAGTTAATTTACTATACAAAACGTTACCGTTAAAATTATTTATCGTATCAATGCTTCAAGTGCCGCATTTCATGACTCAATCAGTCCAGAAGATAAAGACATTTTCATATCCGCAAATTTTCTATTTTTTCTCTTCATAACTATTTATTATTCTATTTTTTCTCTTCGTAATTTTTCTGATAGTTTATTTTTATGAAAATTTGTACTTAGAGGTTCTTTAGTCGCTGAACCTGAGTTCAGATTTTTCAAAGAGTTAATGTAAGATTTTGATAAAATTTCTAAGGTTTTTGATGAATGAATGAATGAATGAATAATGTTTATTAGTCCTGGGGACGATTCTCCGTCATGGACTGCTCTCTCAATAATACAATATAAATTTCATCTCATATACAATATAATACAACTACAATATAAATATAAATATTCCAGCCGTTATCACAGTGTACAATCGCAGAAGAGACTAGAGGGGATAATGATGCGTATAACAAAAAATCCATCTCCTAACTATCGATTCATTAATCTGAATAGTTTGAAGAATATTTCCCCAAATTTTCACCCAATTTGACGAGGACCACTTATCTCTACATTTTGATAAAAATATAGAGCCCTATGTTTTCTCCATTGGTCGATAAATTGTAATCCAATCGTAAAATAATACCAGAACTGCCGGCACTTCCTTCGCCGAGCGAATTCCTCGAGATCCACGTGGCTAAGCAGCTGTCCAGCTTGCCTTTCCGCTTCGCAGACGGACTCCTCGTCAGTTCAGCCTTTCTCTCCTCGCTAATGGTGTCTTCGTTGGCCCTCGGCATCGCCGGCAAGGATTTCTGCGTGACGAGTTTCTTCTGGGTGGCGCCCTGTTCCTTGGCTGGTGGTGTCGCGTTATTCGTTGTAGCAGTTGCGTTCGCGGTTTCCGGACTGTGTTCAGCCGGCAGCAGTTTGTACGGAATCTGCTCCTCCTCCTCCGAGTACGACTCCTCGTTGGCGAACAACTCGTCCGGCGAGTTGTTCAGACTTATTTCCGTCCACTCCTCGGACTTGGTTGCACTGGTGATCTCGCCATTGCGCGTCGATTGGACCTTGGTTTTGGTTTCAGCTGCCTTCGAGAGGTTCGTGTGGTGGGACGCGGACGTCACAGCGGATTTGCTGATGCTCGGGATATGTTTCGAGTCCACGGCGGCGAAACTACGTGGACGGTCTTTCTTTATATACCTACGGGGCTCAGTCGACGAGAAATTTAGGCAACTTAAACCTAAATATTCAGACGATAACTCGCTCTCCACCTGAAACAGAAAAAAAGTACCAATATGAATTAAAATCTAGACTTTAAAATGTGGGTCATTAATATCTCGTCTTTTGATTTCCGACAAAATTTATTTTGTTAACTAAAAGTGTTTATTCAAAGTTCACACGAGAACTTCCTTTAAAAAGAGGAAAATTGTAACTTTATACTGGTTAGATAATATTTCAACCTTTGAAGTTGTGGGATAAGCCGAGTTGGCGGTGATTTTTTCTGGAAGTCGCAGGTACTCGTCACTCGTGTAATCCGTGCTATCCGGCGATTCTGTGGTGCTCGAGCTATTCGAAGCGGTGTTATTCTTGTCCTGTCGTGTCTGAAATTATTACGAAGTCAACGTACAATTTCTCCCCACAATTAACATACTCAATTGGCAATCAACAAAATTTAGTTACCCTGTGAATTTCATCACTGATTCTCTCCAGATTCCTCAGTGCTTCGGAGTAAGTCATTTTGGCGTCACCGACTGACTTTTCCAAAGCACTGACCTTCACTTTCTGCTCCTCCAAAATGTGATTGAAATGGGCTTTTGTTTCGTAGTAAGGTCTGCGGCAAAGTAGACATTAGTTAATCTCAGTTCAAACTTGCAACTGATAAAGTTGAATAACTCTTTCAATTAATAATATTATTTTTCAAATATCTACAAATATAATATAGAAGTTTACAATAACCATGCAACATCTGTCTACAAATATACAAAACTCTATATATACGTATATATAAGTTTAAGTCTCTACCAAGGGCAAGAGTAGGAGATTTTAATTCAGTGATATCGTGGAGTCGGAAGGTATAACTGTGAATCTAGAAAATAAGAACTTAACAAGCTCGATGGAACCAATGGGTAAAAAAGTAGACCATACGTGCGTTGGTGTGAATCATTTTTTGTTCTTCGAACGGTTTTCGTAAACTGTTTTTTGTAAATGGTTTCCGTAGAACAAAAAATGAAGCTAAAAGAAAGGTAGCCAAAGTAATAACAACTATCCTACTTACAACATGAGCAAGTTGTGCCTGTAGGCGATATTGTATATCAGAAGCAAGCTGCGGCGTGCATCCATACTGCCAACACGAACATTACCAAACACATAAATATCCTAGTTCTATCGAAAAATGGCTAATTCAAATACAATAAATCTGTCATGTTAAAATGATCGATTTCTTCTTCTTCATTTGTCTTCAATTGCAAATCAACCCGTTACATTGAAATAGAAAATAGACTTATTGTACTTGCACATCAAAATATGTATAAATACTAACGAAAAAAGTGGAGGTACAATATTTGAAGGTATAATATTGATGTACGTGAGAGGTATCGGTTGAGAATATCTAGTTCAGTCTCATGTCGAGCAACTGAGCGTATGATGTAAAAGTCGTGCAAAATGATGAGAAAATTTAAACAGTGAAGAGTATACAGATTACTGTTCAGAAAGAAGATGTTCCACGTCGATATACCTTGACTTTGCTATCGCGCGCTTCAATTCTCGCTGCAGTTGTTGCACCTCATGTTCCGCTTTGTGGTACAAAACCGTCGTACGCCTGTGTTCCGCCTCCGATATTGCCCTTTCGTGCTCGGATTCATTTACTCTGGCGGTGGCATGGTTCAACATTTCCTACAAACGTTGATAACATTAACATTTTACTCCTAACGTAAAGGAATAACTGAAATTTGATTTCTAATTGAATTGTAAATTTATTTGTTCGGTGATAAGTTTAAAACTCATTTTCCATTTGTAAAAGTGCAACTAGCAATTCTTAACTCATTTGGGGTGTTTATAATTTTTGCCCAATTTTTGCTTCAGATTGCAGATAATGTGAATCTTTAAAATAAATAAATAAAATTAATAAAATAAATTATACTTGGAAATTGCATAAACAATTTTCCGGTGTTCAGAAGTATGTTCAGAAGTATTTTCAATTGCCTGCCATTGATACCCTCATTGATATATTCATTCATTCATTCCTATAAGTCATTCCTCTTAAATGCGTAATTTTTCAAATCTCATCGTGGTGCTGCAAATCATGTATTACCTGCCAGGCATGGTCGAAACATCTTCCCTCTGTTCGAAGGCCTTCTTCGGCTAGATAGACCATTTCTTTAGCAGCTGCATGTTGACTATTTGCCCGTTCAAACTTAATAGCCGCCTTCTGTGTTTCCGCCAGAGCCTGAAATATTGCAAGGTTGGTTAAATAGTTCTATTATTTTATTTAATACACGAAGATAATTTATTTATATTTTGATTTATTTATTTTGATTTATTTTTGATTTATTATAATGAGATGTATTTCTGTAAGAAAAGAAATATTCGTGTATATAGATTAAAACATATAATTTTTATGTTTTATTGGTGTATATATTGAAACATATACTGAAACTTTTAGAAAAATTCTTCATTAATTTCTATTGAAAATATCTTCAAACACATATCAAGATCAATACATCTTTACGTATACGTTATGGATAAACGTGAATTAACGTTAAAATTTGGATGAAAAAAATGGAAGGCCTTTGATGTATTTATTCATTTTAGATTTTGGTTTTTACGGTCGAATTTTTCTTTTTAATGTCGAAAGGCAGACGTAAAGCCTAATTAAATATTATAGTTCTTGGATTGTTTTTCCGAAAGAATTTATATAATTTGAAAGAGTTGCGAAAAAAAAATTAATTAAGTAACGTTTATACGTAATCTATACGTAACATTATAGATAATAAACGCATTGAAACGAATCGATTTCAATGAAAATGCAAAACGTTGTGAATATGTCGTGATACATGTTGCTTATGCCTTCAATACACATTAAAAAGAAATGTTCTGAAAGTGTTTAATATTTCAATATGTTAAGGGGCCAGTTTCAAAACCGGCTAAGTCCACAAAAATAAAAATTGGAGATATTTCAGAAAAATGTTTTTTGGGAAATTTCCCAACAAAAGTTACAAAGATATTTGAAAAATAAATGTTTGATGTTAAAAATTAATAAAAACTGTATGTGACAAAAATTTAATTTTCAAAACCGCCCAGTTAAAAAAAATTCCATTAGGACTATTCCAAATAGGCGGTTTTTGTCAGTGTTTATATATGTCTCTAATGGTTTCTGATGGAAATTTTTTAACTGAGCAGCTAACTCTAATATATTATTTAAAAAAAAATGCTTAGGTTCAAACCCTGCTAAGTCCAAGCATTTTTTGCATTTTCTGCTTGTATTCACTTGTAATAAGTACCCATGTTGTAGAAATGAAAATCAATTTCTATCAGAAATACGCCAAACACAGTGTTTTCTATTTATTTTAATATTTCAAAGGACGTAGATACAACATAGGGTCCAAGATTTCCCGCCAGTTTAATTACCTCTTTTGCGCGAAACCTGGCATCGTAATACGGCCTTGACTTTTCTATACAAACACCCAACTTTTTGGCCAGAGTATCAATTCTCAAAGTCGACTCGCACAACAATTCTCGAAACGTCGCCCTCGCTTCCTGCGAATCACAATCAATGTTAGAATCCGCTTACTGAAAGCCTCTTCATAGATGGATCACGACTCGTTTACTTTCATTGCAATGGAAATTGCAAAGACGTTAAGCTTGAGTCGTTATCCATTTACACCATTATAAAGTAATCTTCTCAACGACATCTAATAGCTAGGATAGTTTGGGCATAAAGCCTCACGTTTGCAGGAAAAGCAATTTTATAATCACGACAGTTTTAGACGAAAAGCTATACTTGGAATACTCACATCTAAATCTACTTCTAGTTTATTTATGTCGTCTGTCGCAGTGTTCAATCTTTCTAACTCGATCTGCAAATAAACAGTTTTAGTGTAAAGAAAACTGTTGTATAAGTGTTGTGCAATATAAAGGACAGTGACATTCGAATAACTGTTATTTTTAAAGGCTGTTATAAAACGCGAAACAGTTACGGCCGGTGTTATCAAGATTATTGTATTCAAATTTCTGGTAGGAGAGAAAAGGATTTCTTTTCAATTAACACACAATTTGTGTTAGTGATACAAAAACAATATCTTTTTATTCCAGAGGTAATTTAGTAATAAAGCATAAAATGAATGCAGTTTTTTACACTAACCACGTCCTTATATGTGACCTGTTACATGATGAGAAATATTCGCACACAATGAATGTAGAAAGTAGTCGCCAGGTTATCTGAATGCTTAATTATATTTCTACTATATATGTGTATTTACTTTCTATCTTTACTAAGTAGAGGAACTGAAAATTATCTTTTCGTGCTCAAGTTTCGTTAAAGAATTTGAATTTATAAGTAGGAATAAATACTAGCTGGTTTTTAAGTTGAAGTTCAACAATGCATGAAAATAATCTATATTAATAGTGGCTGATGATACGAACGTTACCGAAGTATAATACACTAATGGAAGTCAGCTCAATTAAATGCTTAATATAATAATCAACCGATAAAGAAAATTAATTGTCAATTTTATAAGGCATAATTAAAAATCGATCAGTTAATTGAAGTGACAAAAATATTTTAATTACTTTTTAATTACTTTACTCTATGAAAAATAAAAAAAAATTGAATAATGTTAATAAAATTTTTTTTAAATATTTTAATATTTTTTTTAATATTTCCTAAATATAATTTTAAATACAATTAATTTTATTATTGTAAAACAGTAAAAAAAATTAACAAAATTTTATTGTATGATTTTGGAAACAACCATACTATTATTCCCTATCTACAGAATTTGAGCAATAATTGCTCAGTTAATTTTATTAACAACTGTAATTTAAAATAATATTCAAACATTCATAAAAATGTTAGCGAAAATCAAAGCTGTATTTTCTTTTTTATACATTCATGTATTTTGGTTCTTAATTATATTTTTTCAATTAAACAATTACTTTCATAATGACCAGTTAACTAATTTTACTAATCCAACTGAAAAATAGAAAAATTACCTAATTTCCAACAACATTCCCTTCTTTCCCAATTTTTCACCCAAAGTTTCTCCACTTTTACAATAACAATTACTCATCTAAACAACAACAAAAAACAAAACACATCCTCATCCGAACAATCATCTTCCAATAAATTGAATTTCTTTCCTCAAAGAAATTCTACAATCCCCAAACATCGCACCGAAACACAATCACCGTCCAGAATAGCTCGATTATTGCATCAAACGGAAACACCGCCGAGACGCGTCGATATTTTCGTTATCCAACCGCAACGATCACAATCATTCCTTCGCTTCCCTCTCTTCACTTAATAATTCGTAAACAAAACGCGTTCACCCGATCGTCGCGAAGCCCATTTCCACGACAATATTTTGTTTGACAAGATGTTATGTCAAATGTCAAGTGTCGGACGGATTGGTCGGATGGCGCGGGGTTTACCTGCACCCGCGGGTCCACGGCTTCGTCCACACTGTCAGAGTCGGCAGCCGTGTCAGGTACCACCTTCCCGCTCATAATTAAAACTACAAAACTAATATTATTGATACTCTTGCCATGACAGCTGAATCGTCTGCTGTCTTATCAGGTAGCCATGTTGAATGTGCGGAACTGGTTTGGACGCGGAGTGCTCAGTGTTGGTAGATCGGGATTCGCTCGGAACGCGCAGGTTTACGGCTTTCGGCAGGGAGAACAACAATGACGAGACAGCGCCATCTCGAGCGCGTGAATGCGACTAAGTGCGCGGAACGAGTGAAGGGCTATTGATTCGGATGATTGTTTTGAATGAGGTGAGATTTTTCGGTGCAAGTTTTGTTATTGTTGATGAGTGATGGAGAGTGCGATTTGAAATTAGGGGAGAGGAAATGGGATGGGTTAGTGAGGGGTTAGATTTGTTTACTTCGGTGGGTCTGGATGATTTTCGCTGATAGCTTGTTTACGTTATTCAGCGAAATGTCAAATTTGACGTATGAAGGTTGAGGATTGTTATTGTAGAAATAAAAGCTCTGAAAACATCTGAAAATCTCTGAATACCTCTAAAATTCTATGAAACATTCGGAAAATGTCTGAAAATCTCTGAAAATTGAAATTGTCAGAGATTTTCAGAGAAAAATCTGAAAATAAATAAACTAAGACAGTCTCAATATTTTTAGAACTTTTAAAATTATTAAATTACCATATTATTACCTTGTTTAATGGAATTGAAAAATTACTTATAGCATGACAATATATATTTCATCATAAACAAGATATAAACCATAAAACAAAACTGTCCTATAATTATTTTTCCTTCATATTACATATAGTTTTGAATTAGACAGATGTGTGAAGCTGTTAGGTCGATTATTGATACTTGGTGTAAAGAAAGTTTGTTAAAAATGTCGAATTGTCGACAATTTATTGCCACAGCGGACTTCCGAGCAGTTTCCGTCTAAAAAATATCGTGAAATTGGTACCGTCTAGACGTCGGATATACGCGTCGTTGACGAGCGGTTTTCATGTCGGTGACAATGAGAGGATGGAGTTACAGTTAAATAATAAGATGTGCTTGTTAAAAAATAAAGGTGGAGTACATATTATTAGTACATTGTTTAGAGCAATTAACTGTTAATTTGGTCATTAAGGCATGTTAACTATTGCACTGCAAACAAGTAAATTAAGATGTTTCCCACTGGAATTCAAAGGAATCGTAATATCCTTGAAATTTAACAAACGGTTCTAGAGATTGTTCTCATTTATGTCACAAATGTTTGTGATCTCACGAATCCTGTAATTTTAGGTGTTTCACTTTTACTTTCCCTTTAAAACTGTTTAAAGTTTTTAAAAACATTCCAAATCAAACAATGCAAAATTTCGATGTTGTAAATGTTTGAGAAATTTATTAGGCACAATCCAGATGTAAGTTGTAAGTTAACCCTCACAATCGAAAATGTACAATATAAAATATAAACTAAAATATTCTTCATATTGCCGCTTTTATATATTTTATAAATATATAAAAGCAAAAAAAGATACATTTTCGTCATGAGGGAACAGTGGAAAATAATAATCAGAAAAAGATGTTACAAATTCACAAAAACAACGGAAAATAATTATATTCATAATCAAATCATAATTAACACTTAATTTTATTTATTTTTATTCCATTTGTTTCAACATGACCGATTGTTCATGAACAATAAATTCACAAATTCAGTGTAATTAAGTTTTTTTATTAATATATCAGAAATATATTTTAAAATATAAGTATTTATCCTAGTCCCATCTTACAACCAACATTTTCAAAGGTTACATTCATCCTAACAAACAGTAGTCAACGTTTCTCCTAACTTTTATTACTTTATTACTTTTCCACATTTTATATATTTCGAAATACGTTTTTTGTTATACAACCACTTTTATTGCAAAAAAACTGAAACTGAAAACAGAAACCGTTAAATTTATGTTCAATAAATCCGAAAAAGTCAAATGACAAGAAAGGTTTCACAAAAATGTCATAAAGCGTGTGACACGTGGCAATTGTTCATGCAATTTGTATTAAAGCGAAGCGCTGATATTTATTGAAGTATGCTACTTTCAAACATATAAAACTTTAAACATTTCTTTGAAAGGTTACGGAATGAGTCGGTGCAATAAGTGCAGGCAGTTCTCTTTCATTCTCATCCGGGTGCGCCGCATGTGTGACAAATGATCGAAAAGGAAGAATAAAATTCTAAACAAATATTCGCACTATTCAAATATCAATCTTGTCGCTCTGTTAAAATTCCTCGACACGCATTGAATTGCGAAAAAATAACAATGAAACAAATGGCGAAAAACCGTCTCCTTTATCGTACAATGCAAATAACTTTTCTCGATATAAATAATGCAGATACCATTGTAAAACGATTACGTTTCCCCGGAATATGTTTAAATGTATGACATTAACTTGTTTACAAAAGATAATTAATTCTCTCATTTCCACGCTGAATTACATTACGTTTCAATGTCGAATTCTCTAATCTGTACCATCGTCTAAGTCACATTATAATATCTCCTATTAATTAAAACAAGATCTTATTGTCGGTTGTACAATCAGTTTGGTTTACACGAAATCAGCCTCGACGGAAAACGAATGCTTGTTAGAAGAGATTTTTTCACATTAATGCAAATCTTGTTGCGGGATTGAATGAAAAGTGTGTTTATGTGAGCAGATTTCACGCGTAATTCACGACGTCATTTTTCAGCCGCGTTTTCCCCTTTCTCTGAAATTGTATGTATTAGTTGAAAAAAGGAATATTAGTGGAGATGAAAGATTTTGGGGAAACGTGTCGTGGGATAGGTTTGAGTAGTTGTTTCGAAACTGTTGATATTAATGAGGTTTCGGTAGACATTTCGTGTAATATCAAACTGGTTTTATATGACAAAGTCGTTACCGTAATTTTAGATTTTCACTGTAAGCCAGGAAGCCCTGGATTTTGTCAAAGAAACTGAAGTGCATTGTGTAAACGACCTAGAAAGTTGTTTGACTCAAAACGCATTGAAAACCTGCGAACTATTGTCGAAGACTGTACGAGGAAATTGGCTGCATGTGTATTCGAAACAAATATTACAGCCTTGCCAGGTTAAACATTTTTTGTACGTTTTCAAGAATAGTAATGGGTGTGGGAAGAAGCAGAAATGTGACCAAATTTTAATATTTATGAACAATTTTAAAAAGGTCTAAAAAGCTTTGTGAATTGGGACTTTTACATTTTTTTTAGTTTTCATATTGATAGGTTTGTAAATTTACGTTTTGCAATTAAAACTCTGACAATCTTTAAAAAGGTGTAAATATATGAGTCTTTTTACATCTTTTTGGCTCTTTAAAAGAAGTGCTCTTTGAACAAATACACGAAGGCCAACATCAAACTAGTTTATAAAACTATAAAAGTGCAATGGTTTGAAAAAGTCTAGAAAAAGTTTTTCGAATCCTTCGAGAAGTCCTCAAAACGTGATATCAACGTTTCGCAACAATTTTAACTTTTCATCAATCTTTTTTGCTATTTTTCTTTTTCTTATGGTTTTCTCAATCAGTTTCGATGTAATCTTTCGTCTTACCGTAATAAAAAATGTGTGTTGATTTAATTACAATATTTAATTAACAGCGCTGACCACAATATTCGGTTAATAAATCAATCAAATTTTTTATAATTTATCTAAATGTTTTGTTTATTTGACCAAATATAGTATTTTAACCAAACAAATGTATCTTAAATTCAGCCACAAACTTCAGTCGTTTTTTGTCGTATTTTAAGATGTGACCTAAAAAATGTCTACAAAAAGTGTCTAAAATTATTACACCTGTTTTGGGAGTGAATCCTCTGACAAAAACTGAAAAGAGATAATTCCATGTAGACAAACATTTATTACTTTAAATACATTTTCTAAATGAACTTTGAAACTCACTGCCTCATAAAACTCGCACAGCTGTATCAAAATGCGAAATGACGCCTGATAAACGCCATTGGCGACGTTAGTTCGCGCGGTACAATTCGGAGGCGTGCAATAGAAATCGCTTAAAACTATGCGTCGAACTTCGTCATTGTCGCGTAACATTATACAGTTTGCTCACGTCATCTTCTGTTTGGCGCAGGAATGCATTTGAAACCAGTTGACTGTACAAAATCGCGGAATTTCTTCCGCCCGTTCTGCCACGGTTCGACGCGAAGAAATTCATGAGAGCGAGAAAAGAGCAAGAGTCAAGTCCATTGTTAGACAACCAACTCCCAAACTCGCTTGAACCATCCCTAATAGCGCAGAATATTTTCTACATATTTGAAAAAAATATTTAGTAAATGTTTAATGTCATATAAAAAATTTCTTACATAAAAATATGTACGAAATATTTTTAGTTATTTAGTAAATACATTTAAATATTTTTTAATATTTGTTACATCTGACATTCAAATATTTTCTAAATATTACAAAAATATTAAAAAATATTTAAAAATGTGTACAAAATATTTACTAAATATTATTCGCTATTAGTGATAACTCTAACACTCAATTTTCGACAGGACAGGATATTATTAATATTTCGAATATTGTTTAACGTGTCAATGGATTACTAATTTCACGTATAATTATATAGACGATATTGCCGATAACAAATTTATCGGTGATCAGTTCGTCGATATTCGATACGCCTTTGACGGGCGTAATGATTCGCTGCAAGCTAAGAAACGCCTACTCGATAAGCAATAAATAAGAGATTTTAATTGGCTTAATCAATATTGTGCACGACTGAACAAATATGTCGCGAAAATTGCGACTTTCGGTACGAACGGTCGCGACATTTAAACCGGCAATTACGCGACCTGTCCGCTTTTTATCGCCCCGCGGATTCAATTGTGATCAAATTGCTGTTAACCCAATGAACAGAATCGGCGAGTTAATTGAGCCCAATTGAAGTTCAATCTTTGGTTCGCACTCGAGCGATTAAAGGAACAGCGAAGGTCGAATGGATAATGTCATTGATAACATTTCTTTAGCTCTTGAACTTAGTGCTAGATTTGGGATTAATTTTTAAAAATCTTCCGGAAAAGAAAGGTTTTAAGATTTCTAACAATTTAAAGTAGTTTGATCGTTGGATAAAATACATTGAATTTCTTAAAGTTGTTCGAAAAAGTTTTAAATAATTATTTCGAAAAATACTCATTTCATAGATATTAAAAAAATATGTATTAAAAAATTATTATTATAAGATCTTTTTAATTCATTTTTCTTATTCCCTTACATTCCTACTTTAACTGCGTCTAAAAATAAAATGTCGATTTAAGTCTCGATTTTCCACTATTAAACTGCTATAATGTCGGACAAAAAATGGGATTACGTGGACGCAAAAACACGATCAAAATTAAATCAGTGGCGCATTTAGACGTTCCGTTCCAGGAAGTATAAATAATAAAACTACTTTTCATCGAGACTCTGACAGATGGCATGTACGTGCTATCAGATCCTCTTTTCTACTTTGTTGTTTGGACCTCAGATATACAGTCCTCCATCGTCATACCCCTCGTATGGTATACATATATCATTCAATATCAAATTGCTTCAGACCTCAAGTCTAATTGCAGAACAGTTACGGGAATTCGACTAATTCTGCGTAACAGCGGCAGATTGCTGCGGCTCATTGACGCCCATTTCCGCGAGGCTTTTCATCAGTTCGCAGTTGTAATATTTAAAGCGCCGTGAAATGAATCAACCTCGGCCGTCACCTATCGAAACACTTGCTGCGGATAACTGTGGTTTCGCGAAGAAAAACAGTCGGCTCGCACTTTCAAACGCGCCAGTAATTACTCTTACTGGCTAAGATCAATGTCCATTCACCAAATGTTGTTCGTCAAGAATGACAAATTGTTAAATTGGTATTTTCATTAATGGCATATAGCTCAGATATATGCCATTTTGGAATGTAGGGGTCATAGTTAAATGTTGTTTTTATAAGTATGAAAAAATTAAAAATAAATTTGGCAAACTCAAAATATTGCCAAATTTATTTAAACAATTTTTTTTTAATTTATATAATAATTAAAATAAATTTAAATTTATTTTGTTGGAAAGGTTTTCTAAATAATTTTCTGTAACCAAAACTTCAAGCATAATCATTGTAAACCATCATATTATACCTTTTATCCAAACCATCTGGTTTTCTAAAATTAAAACTAAATAATTTGGTTACAGCAACTGAAACTAAAAAAATCCATCAACCAGACTTTTCTGTCAGTCTAATATTCAAGAGTCAGACGTTACCTTTCAGGTCCCCCAAAAAACTCTGATTAAATCATCACCACAATCTGTGCCGAACAATTAATTATACATTTTAATCGACTCCACGTTTCAGCCGCCTTGAAACGAATTGTACCGTTCTGACAGTCCGTCCAACGATTTGAATACGGAAATTCAATCCGGCCCAATCTCGTGGCATGATTCAACCACTAACATTTCCAAGCCTAATCTCATTTTAAGTTTGCCTTGAAACGATTGTTCCAGTCGCACTCTCGCGTATTTGCGGCGTACCAGCGTTATCGTGCAAAAGATTAAGAAGCGCGGGATCTTGGCCTTAACGCTTCCCATTATTGGACTCTCTATCGATAACCGAGTCGACCGAACTCTTAATCAGCGATTAATTTATTCTCGGTTTCATTCATTATTTCACGGAAGGAATTCAGCGCCGAGTGTGAGCGAAATTGCTCGCTCGGTTAAGAGTGTTAGCAGTCAAATTAGCAACTAAATAGTAAAATATTTTAAATTTCAAATAAATCGGCCAAAACTGTAGGAAACTTCATCAGTTCGATTTTTCGTGTCTCATTAAGTTCACTTGTTCATTTTGTGTATTTGTTTACCAAGGTAAAGTGCAACATTAGTAACAATTTGACCCAAGCGGTACTGTTTCTGTCTCTGTCTAACACATTGTGAGCAATTGCGAATTGTACATTTACATTTGAAATATCTCTTTTAATTATCCCGTAACAATATTTTTTCTTTACAGTAATGTATTCTGCAACGCTTTCTCTATAATATATCAATTTTTCGACAATACCTTAAGGCCAAGTCGAAAGTCTGCTGCAACGGAGTTAGGGACTTTCCTTATCAAAAAATCATTTGTTGATATTTTTTAAAACGCGGACCAGAGCGAGATTCTGTATTAATGGGAGAATAGTTTTAGCCATAAAATAACATTGCTTGACAATTCGTTTGGAAAAATAGTGAGTTCTACGTTTTTTCCCACCTCGAAAA
>JABFPB010003166.1:0-17801 GCA_022817645.1 Ceratoteleas bidentatus | reverse complement strand
TATTGTTGATTCATGTCAGAAAAGTCTAGAATAACGGAAAAAACAATAGTTTTCAATTGTTTATAACTCTGAATTGTAGAACTGTTGATTTAAAAATACCTTAGACAGTCACTTATTGCTAATTATTGCCACGGCGGGCACTTTTCATGGCGCTGCGAGCGTTGCCGGGTTGGCGTATATCGACCAGGTACCCAGTCAACCACGCTTGCCGCAGTGTCGTCGTGGTGACGTGGCAACGGAGTCACATGCGCGTGACAAGCGCGCCACATGGGCTTGTGCCACTCATATAATGAATTGTTATATTAAATAAATTACAGCTCCGATCGGTGTCAAAATATTACATAAAATACGGGAAAATACAATAAAAATATAAATATATAATAAAAAAAAACGCTTTAACATTGTTTCAGTTGTTCGCACTTGCCAACGTGGAGACTCGAACCAACAACTCCCAGGTACAAAGCCAGTATGCAACGCCTTGGCCAGAGGAGTTACATTGAATTTGATGAAATTCTAAGCCTATTTATTCACCAAATATGTTTAACAGTACTTTGTCTATTTCTACGAAAACTGATTGGTATTAAATGCATTTTTCAGTAAATATTTACGATTAGCTATTAAACATTTTCATATGTATAATTATTATCATACTTAAATATTACTATTTTAAATAAATTGTTAAAAACAATAAATTTTTTATAAACAATTATTTGTTAAGTAACATATTATAACTCATCAATATTTAATTAACAAATTATTGTAGACAATCGATTGTTAATTAATAAACTTTTGAAAAATCTATTGTTAACTAATAAATTGTTATAAACAGTACATTTCTCATATACAATGAATTGTTTATGAGTTATTAACTGTTAATTAACATATTGTTGTAAACCATCAATTGTTAGTCAACAGATTGTTATAAACAATCGATAATTAACTAATAAATTGTCATAAACAATACATTACGAATAATCAATTAATTATTTATGAACAATTAATTGTTAATACAACCCATAAATTGTTAATAAACTGTTATAAACTATAAATTGTGACTATTATTGATTTTTTCGCCGTGACTTTTCGAAACGTTTGAACGCCTCGACCAATCACAGCGCGAATAAAACGATGACAATGGGTACATCGTGCGATTCGCGCTGTGATTGGCCGAAAGCCATTCAAAGCCAACTTAACGGTGCCATCAACTTTTTTCTTAGGGACTAGAATACTCGCGCGCTTCGCGCGCGCCTTGTTGGATTTATGATATTTAATAAACTACTCTTAAAAATGCAATAAATACTGACGACCAGTATTTGAATTAAAAAAAAAAACACTTCATAATATGCGACAACTAACTTGCATATTGTACTTTGCGTGTTCTTTGTGTAAAAAATACAAAGAAAACTTAAAACTACACGAAAGGTATACAGGCAATGTTTGTATACATTGCTTTGCCGTCGGCATTAGCGTTACCCAATGTGCACCACGGGGAGGTTGCGCGATCGGACTTTGCACATCGTGTGGTCCTGAAAAGGACCGGTATAAAAAAACTGTATTGTAATTGTACAAATAAATCTTAACACATGGAGATTATCCATGAGGTAAGATTTAGTTAACATTTATATGAATAAATCTTAATTTACGAAGAATATCCGCAAACTAAGATTTAAAACAATAGAACAATCGAAACATGATGAAATAATAATATAAAAATATTACATGACTTTCAAAAATGTAACATTTTATTTCTTATATTTAAATTAGAAAAACATGCATCGATTTCTAAGAGATTTATTTTTTATGCGTTATAATTTACTTAATCTTCATTCGAATATCTCTTTATAAACATAGTTCTTAACTTTATTGTCTGATTTTCCGTCTGCTAAATATACTTTTAGCGAATCCCAAGATCTTACACGTGAAAACGCAACGTATAATTGTCCATGATTGAATATATCTTTTCTCAAATCAATTGCGATTTCATTGAATGTTTGTCCTTGCGACTTGTTTATCGTCATGGCAAAAGCAATCTTTATAGGAAATTGTCTTCTTTTGAATGTAAATGGATATACATCTTCACAGTACAAAGTGATTCGATTTAGGAAAACAATCTCCCCAGTTTTGTCGCCATTTAGAATTTCACACTTTATGACATTGTTGCCTAGTTGTAAAATCAAAAGTCGTGTTCCATTGCATAAACCCTCACTGATACTCAAATTCCTGATCAACATCACAATCGTATACTCTCGTAAAGAAAGTTGATGTACTGGAAGACATGGCGGATTTAGCGTGTTTAAATATTCTGGTAAAATGCCAGCATTGAGATCTTGATTATCGTTTGTTGTTTCGACTGTATCGACGCTCGTGTAAATTCGTTCAGTAGATTTATCTAGTAAATTTACAACCTGTTTGTTGAGATCGTCAACGTCTGCATTACGAGCAGAAAGAATAACGCATTTTGCTGCTTTTCTGTACTGTTTGTGTTCAATCATGGATTGATACATATTTTGTGATATGTTTTGGTTGTTTGTGGCTATGCAAGTAGCAGGAATCTCAACGTTATCCGAAGAATCATTTAATGATCCATTTCCGAGATCCAGTAAATACTTAGCAAACTCACGTTCATGTGGCAAGGCTCGCATGTTTTCCGTCAATGAAAATATTCTGAAATGTTGCCATAGTACACTAAATTTAATCGACAGGTTTACGATTTCTGAACGTGTACCTCTTGGTTTGATGGGTAACAATTGTCTGAAATCACCACCCAAGATCACAACTTTACCACCAAACACTAAGTCGTTTTGCATCAGGTCTCTCAGTAGAGAATCCATGACTTCTAACGCATACCGAGGAGCCATGGGGGCTTCATCCCAAATAAAAAGGTCCACTGATCTTAAAAAGTCGGCTTCTTTAGATTGAGCTTTTATGTTTGATGTTGAGTCTGGGTACAATGGAACTGGTAATCCCAACGTTTTGTGAACTGTTTTGCCATTGGGGAGTAAGGTCGCAGCGATACCGGTAAATGCCATCGTGCTTATCGTTTTTTGTTGTGATGCAAGTAAGTGATACAAAGTTGTATAAATAAAAGTTTTCCCTGATCCACCTGGTCCATCGACGTATAAACACTTTGCTACGTGCTCATTGGGATTTTCGAATATCCGCAAGATGTAGTCTACTATCTCTTTTTGCTGCGGATTTAACTGATTATACTGATCCTGACCAATTGAAGCATTCATTTCTGGTTGTTCTATCTCTATATCTCCTTCTGCTGGATCTTCTTCTAAATTTTCAGGAATTTGATCCATTTCAGGAAACCGTGACATATCCCAACCTTCTTTACGCAACATGTTGTCTATTTGTACGTAAGCTTTCTGCATACCTATAACATGACCGAATCGTCTCATAAAGTCTTCCGACATAGCTGTTTTAAACTCATCCCAAAGGTTTTTTGGATGTATCGGCTGGCAGTGAATCAGTATTCGAACAAATAGTAATCGAAGTTTTCGTGGCATCATCCAGATAGAAGCTTCTCTCATAGCTCGTATCCATTCTTCGTCATCTTCGATAAGACCCAAAGTTAAACAAGCATTTGCAAAGGTTTGATGCTCTTCTCCATTAACAGTTCTCAAGTCTTTGTAACTTGTGGCACCTTTCACGTTGAGCAACAATATTCGCAGGTGGAACAGTTCAATTTTTGTAGGACTTACCGAGTACATACGTCCAACGCAATTGAAGGCATTTTGGCGTTTTTCCCAGCGATAGATATCCTCTCCATTAACATTTACTTTTTTAAAAGTATAATGCAGTGGAATATCCATGTACGAGTACTGTCGAGCATCAGGATCTCGTTCATTCAGAGCAAAATAATCTAACAACATTGTCGTTTTTCCTAAAACAGATCTTATGCCATGTTCGTTTAGATCGCTGTCATTTATAGTCACAGTTTGTTCGTTTGGCAAATGCACGGGTAATCGTTGAATGTGGTGACTTTTAGCTTGAAGATGTTTTCCAAGAATTCTCCAACATGCTTCCACTGGTCCCACGTAACGAGCTTCAACGAAATCTTGAATTTCGTCATGAACCAAAACTCTCTCATTCGACGCTTCGCCGATGACGACCGATGCAGCATCATGACCCTTGTAAATATATTTGTACAAATATTTCACTGATTTGATGCTTGAAACAATCTCCAAGTTAAGGTGACAATTGAACGTTTTAGACAATGTAGGGCAATAAGGTACAACGTTTCTGTTATCCACGGTGAAATTTCTCGTTTTTTCGTATATAACTCCGTCATCCGTGCGACGATATTTCGGGTAACCATTTTCGTCCATTGTTGTTTCAGGGTGAAATTGTTTAGGAAAATTTTTAGAACATTTACCGTTTACCATACACCAGTCACCACATGGACCGTGTATCATATTTTTCATAACAATATCGTGTAGCACTTTGTCCGTAATCGGGTCAGGAATCTCAGCGCAAACGTAATCATCAACTATTTCTGGGGTGATGATTTTGTGACCATGTTTTAGAGTGATCAACATATGAACATGTGGTAATCCCCGTTTTTGAAACTCGACAACATAAACGTAGGATTGCACTGGTCCGAAAAACTCCTGCCGAACAATTAAATCAACCAGATAATTTTTCTTTATTTCGAAAACACGGCTACAAATATCTGGACGGTCTGAGGGTTGTTGCCCAGGAAGCAGATTCTCCCGTATCTCACGCCAATTGGGATTACACGTCATGGTAACAAATAGGTCAGGTTTTCCATACTTTCGAACTATTGCCATGGCATCTTGGTAATGCTGCATCATGTTTCGAGGTGATCCAATAAATGTAGATGGTAATATAACCATCCTACCCACTTGTGCATCAGCATGCGCGGCAGCAGTTTGTAAATAATCAATCAAACCTTGATACGATTCCGCTCTTAATTTTTTCTGGTTATTTCTGTCCCAATTCAATCGATCTTTCTCGATTTTCACATAACTGTCAACAGCCCACTGTTGAAACAATTTTTTACCTTTCAAAATAACGGAACAGCTGTTGTCGTCTCCTTCGTTCTCGTCTCTCACTGCCATTCGGTACTGAGTATACATTGATCTTGTCACTTTGTTTCCATTGGCTGAAATCATACTTGACTGAAAACCTGGTGTACCGTGTGGCAAAAACAAAGGGTAAATCCACGGTTCTACGTTTGGATCGAGGGAACTGATTTTCCTTAAAGTCTTATCATGCTTGTTACGAATTGTAACCCACTGTTCAGGAATGTCGCCATCTGCATCTGTTGAAAATATTGCAGCGACTTCATTCGTCCTCTGAACATTATATCTTCCACGGTCGATGCCTGTTCTGTTGTTCATAAATGCCATTTGCAGATCAGGTACGCGTGAACCTAAACGTTCCTCTTGACTCTGTACCTCTTCATGCATCATTTGATACGAACGTGCAAACACGTTATGGTTTCGCATAATGTTATCCAATGCAGAGAGTAACTCGTCGTTGAGGTTGGAATTCTGATTTGACCGACACATAGTAGCTTCGTTCGTATCTAAAATAAAGAGTTGGCCAAAACTTGCGTTTTCGTCGCGTTGGGGATACAACGAATTGTTCATCTGGTAATATATTTGACCTTGAATTTTGAAACAGTACGGTCCTCTCCTTTGCGCATTAAAGTTAACTAAATTTGCATTGAATGACGCAAAAGAAAACGCGTTGTTGTATCCTCTTATTCTTTCAAAGAAATGCGACGATTTTTTGTGAGTTCCAGAAAACAATTGTTCTAGTTCATCCGGAAGTTTTGGCAGTGGTTCTAAAATGGCCTTCCCATGACTGCAACATTCTCGAAACGAATTTCCTTTGTTTGCAATTTTTTCAGCTTGAAAATGTTTAGCACGACAATTGATGCAAATCACATCCATTTTTCCAATGTAGTGTTCCGTTATGTTATTGTAGTTCAAAGGTGCATATCCCTTTTGTGTAGCTCTATAATTCGAAGTGTTCTTGGTGTTTCTGTGTTGAAAGTCTTGTGATGTTAAAACTCCTTCGTCAACAGTTGAAGCATAGTGCTCTATATTTACTGTTGCGTTGTTTTCGCTGGGCCTCGTCGTTGTTGCATAGGTTAAAGATGCTGTAGTAATTCCGTGTTTACTTCGTGCAGCGTTGCAGTAAACATTTTGTATCACAATTGGTGATGGGACATTCGATATTATAACAGGCATTCTTGTTCTGTTTGGAGAAATACAACGACTCGTAGAAGGCACTGAATAATCTTGGACTGTCGCATTTATTTTTGTTGTGTTTGGAGTAATACAACGACTCGTGGAAGGCACTGCATAATCTTGGATTATCGCATTTTGTGTTTCAACTGGGATCAAATTTATTGCAGCAGTACAATGACTTGTTGAAGGTATTGCGTGACCTTGAGTAGTCACCTCGCGTGATTTAACTGCATGAACTTGAGTTATTATATTTTGCGATTTTTCTGAAATCAAAATATCTTGTGTCCGAATACTTTCTCCTTGAGGATTCATATTGCATGTTTCTTTTTGTAACTTTTTTTTTTCGCGATATTTGCGTCCACTTTCAGCGTTGCGTGCACGTTTTGCGCGCTGAAATTCTTCTTCTTCTTCTGGTGTTCTTATAACTCTTTTTCGACCCATTATAAATTAGGAAAGGAAACTTTCAAATAAATATTGTTTTAAAATTATATTAATAATAACTTTATTTTTATAAAACTTTCGAATAATTTTAGTACAATGCAATAATTACTATGAATACTTTCGTATAAATAAATATCGCTTTATCAGTAAATATCTTCTATAATTTACTGCGTTTTATTCAATTATATCTTTTAGCTCGTATCTAGTATTAGTATCAATATCAATAGCACAACCAGTATCTTGTATTATTATCAGTATCAGTATTCAACCAGTTACTTGTATTAATAATTCTGTCTTCTCAATTATCACTTTCACTATCTTAATAATAACACTTTTTTATCAATTATCACGTTTTATCAATTAAAACTTTTCATCAATTGTTTATTGCACAGGACCGTTTCTCTGAATTAGAGAAACGACAGGAACCGGGTGAAGTATTCCGGAACGACCTGAAACAAAACGCAATTATTAGCGTTCATCAATAATAATATAAACCATAACGGGGTCATTCCAATAATACGTACACCAATAATTGTCATTGTTTTACTCCCCCCCCTGTGTACACTTTTTACGCTTTTTTAACATTGTACTGGATATCTCTGTACCCCACTGGTGAATCCCCCTTTCCTATGAGATGTACGTATTTACTGAATAACCCACAAAAATGTTGATTCACCCTCGACAAAGAGTTGATTCAATGCTGAGCAAATATTGAACTACTTTGGCCGAAGGTTGAGTAAATGTTGACGAAGAATTAAACTTTCACTGAAGGTTAACTCAGTAAACCAAGGGTGTCATCCACAGGTTAAATATGAATTAAATCAATAATTACATAATGGTGAATACACAAATTAACGGTAACTGCACAGTGACATAATTGCCTTTTACTATGAAAATAATGATTTGATTTTCATCAACCCTGACATGCATGAATTGATTCAACTAAATTATTTCATCTGGGCTTATGTATTTTTTCAGATTGGGATATAATAAACGTTGGATTTCATTCAATTGTTAATTAAAAATAATCTATTTTCAATACATTATAGCCGAGAATCCAGCACGTAAAAATTATCGTAACTTAAAAAATATTAATCGCTCATATTTCATTAACACTTGAAATATTCTCAAAAAACACAGAAAAATGCATGCGACATTGAAGTACAACAGCTGAGAATTTTTGGATTAAAATAAAATATTTAATTGATAATCTTCAACAAAAGTGTTTGCAAATAAAAAAATATAAAACACCAAGACAAATTCGACAATTCTCACAAATATTGCCGGTTGAAAACATACCAATTATGCTTTGGTCGATTTCGCTCAACTGATGAAAGCCTTCTTCTTCGGATCTTCAAAAGAAGTCGGCAGCCCTTGAGATGGAACAGGTTGGGTTTTAGCTTTGTCTAAAGCGCGCCCGACACTTAAATTGAGCGTTTATTTAGTTTTTATCGCGAAATAACCGAATTGTTGAGCGGTTTGTTTTTCACGCCTGCTTGAGTGACAGTTTGAGTTCAGGTTATGGCAAGTGACAATCTCTAGTCGAATTTAGTTTTGACTTCAGACGGTATCAAAAGTTTGCTACTACGGAGCTAGGGACTTTTTGTTTTCAAATGTGTTCTTGCAAATTAATAGCGTCATGAAGTAGGACTTACAGCTAATGTTAATAAATTGCAATTGAAATCACTTTTATGAAAAACTTTTATGTTCTGCTCAATGTTTGTGAAATATTAAACTACGGTTATCAACTTAACTTCCACTTATAAATGTGGGTGTGTTCAAGTTGATTCTAATTGGCGTGACATGTAGCGGAAAATTGTAGAACCAATGCGAGCAGACATCTTTGTGAAAAGTGTTAAATCACCATTTCAACACGTCATTCTACAAAGGATCTCCTGATCAGTACCTGTTGCAGAAATGGAAATCGCTGATAAAGAATTGTGTTCAAGCGATGATTTTTTTGATCATGTGCTACCAGGCGATAGCACAGTGTGAGTATCATGTTTATAAACATAAATACAACCGGGTTAGGGCCGGGGACCTTCTCGAGATCCTCCGGTGGTAAGTTCGGAAGCAATCCTTCCAAATCCAAATTTATCCTAACCTAAAAATCCTTTGTTTACCCTTCCTTTTCTACCTCCCATCTATCTTGCTTCCCAACATTTTCCGAAATAAGTTTATATATTAGAGAACATTGTATTCTAAATTGCATTCCATGGAAAATTGCAATAAATAAATGAACCAAAGAAGATGAAATTCGCGATTTCCAAAAAATGTATCCAACAAATTCAATTTTCATAGCCGATTACTATTTAAATTGAAGTTACAATTATTTGCATAAATTATCAGACCAGATCAGTTTTTACCATTAATGTTTATGTTACTATCAAACTTATAATTTATATTACTATAAATAATTATTTTTTGTTACAGCGAATTTATCGGCATTGTAGATAGCGACACTATTCCAAGTGTCGTTAACACAAAAAAATTTGGACCGAGACTCCAGTACAGGTTTGTACTTACAAATCAGTCTTGGAAGGTCCAGATTACGGTTTGGGGGAAAGATGACATCGACGCAGTAAAGCCCATGGTCAAACTCAACAATGTAAGTCAATTCTAGAATTCAAATTGCAAACAACAATGTTTAACTTTCAAACTTATACTTTAATTTTCCAAATATGAATGTTCAACCTTCGAATTTCAATATTTATATTTTGAATCTACAAATTTTTACGTTCTAGCTTTGGATTTTTTATGACAATGTTCAAAATTCAAATTTGCAGTGTAGAATCATCTATCTTTCACTTTGTCATTGAATTTGTTTATTTATAACTTTAGTTTTTTCAACTTTTTATATTCAGTCTTCAATTTTAAAAATTTGGATTTTCAATCTGCAATCTTCTAAATTCTACCATTCAATTTTATGTATCGGGTTTCTCTTTTTTTCAGCATCTTATAAGGAGTCTTATCAATTCTTGTTAAAATTAACTGTTTTTTGCTTTACTTACAGGTTTTGCATGTGGATTGCGTGTCCGCCAAAGAGCGAAATACAACTTATAGTCTTGGAAAAAACGTCAAAGTCGACTTGACTTATCAAAGCAACTCGGTGATCAAAGTCCTTGTCGATCATTCTTTGGATCAGGAGATTTCGAGTGAGCTGGTTGAGATTGAAAACGTCCTCGAATATGACAACAAAAACAGTAAGTACCGCAAGTATTTTTTCAAGCCATAAATTTGTTAAGAAACTTAATAATAATACTTCAGTAACCAATAACTGTCCAATTATTTGTCATTTAAATTAGATTTAAATCATCTTGTAGTGTAAAGGTTCATAATTAAACATTCGACCTTTCAATTTCAATGATATGATGATTAAAGTTCAACCTTTGTATTCTAATCTTGAAAAATTAATGTTCAAACATTAACTTAAATCTTCCAACGTTGGAGTTTAAATTTCACAACCTTAAATGTCAAAATATCAACTTTTAATTTGCAATTTTACTTACTAAAATTGAAAATTTTAACTCGAATGTTTAAATGTCTAATTTATAACTTCAATCCAAAATTAAATTTATAATATTCTACCTTTCTTGTTGTAACTCCAAACATTAATTTGCAAGTTTTTAATTAATAACTTCAACCTTCCAACTTTTAATTCTTTACCTAAAAATTTCAAAACTTAAACTTTAAATCAGCAAAATTTGACCTTCAAACTTTTGACCTTCAAACTTTCAATTTTAAACTTGAATGATTACAATTGTTTAGATTCCAAAATTTAATCTTTAAAATTCCAAGTTCAAACTTTAAAATTCCAACCATGAAATTTTTATCTTGAAACTTTCATATTCCAACATTTAACTTTAACTTGTAAATCTTGTCAAATTTAAAACATTTCTATTCAAACATAAGACTAAACATCAATTTTTTTCAGTCAATCCTGGACTTTAAATTGCAAACATTAATGTTTAAGTTTCAAACTTAAATTTTAGTCTTCCAATTATAAATTTTCCTTCAAATTTCCTATAAAATTTGAAGGAAATTTTAACTATAAAATTACCTTTTTACGTTCTAGCTTTGGATTTTTTGTGATAATGTTTTAAAATTTAAATTTTACGTGTTTCATTACCTATCTTTCACTTTGTAAGTTAAAACCTCATCGTCGAATTTGTTCATTTATAACTTCAGTCTTTCAACATTTCATTTTCAGTCTTCAATTTTCCAACTTCGGATTTTCAATCTGCGAACTTTTACATTCTACCATTGAATTTTGAAACTTAATTGTTCAAAGTCAACAACAAAGAATCCAAACTTTAATCTACAAATTTTTGCCTTCTTATTTCTTATTTTAATGATGAATGTTCAACAGTGAAACTTTAAATATGCAAACACCTTCTACCTTTCGTTTTCAAACTGAAAAAAGTTCCAACTTTCGACAGAAATGTTAATAACAATTTTCAAAATGAAAAAAATTGGTTTTAATCATGAATTTAATTCAAAAACATTTGATTTAAATCACGATTTTAATCAATGATTTCAGTCGAATAATTTAAATCGTCGAAACGCTAATTGCACGTCCCATGGTTTATATTATCACATAATTCATACAAGTATATAACCATTTAATTATTATTTATTTTCAGTTACCATTGAAGGGTTCGTCAACTCGGAATTCACCCAGGAATACGTCCAAGGGTCGATTGTGGCTATGGGTGGCATAGGAGCGCGCAGGACGCGACTCCAAGTCTTGTCTCGTGACCTTGACGTCATTGGAAAGTTTCCGGTTGGTTGCAAAGTTCAAGTGAAGGGCTTAATGGTTGGAGAAAAAATCCCGTACCACATCAACGTATTCAGCATGAAAAACATCCTGAAAATGGAAGGAACACCTGCGACCAAAGCCGAACTTCGGAGGGCCAATTGCGTGCCGGAAAAACGCAAGTTGGAATTGGAAAGCCCATCGCAAGAGGCTAAGGTATTATTTTTATCATCCCGATTTTCTACACATTTATCATATTTACATTTATGTTTAACAATTAATTGAATATTTGGCATTTTCTAGCAGAAGAAGTCTGTGTAGCATACCCGTTCCCATTGGGCCTTGCCGTGATATCCATTTTTAATCTCTATTCTTCATTTCAACGGTGCCCTGTTCCAACAAATCCATTGTTTCATCGTTGAAATAAACATTTCCTTATTGCAACCTCGTATTTCATTTTCCCTGCTTTCCCAAAGACTTGAAGCTTGTCCTTATGTAAAATAATTCATCAATAAAATAATTCTGTTATAACTAAAGTCATTTCATTAATCGAATCATTATTTATACCATATTACAAATGGAATCGAGCACTCTCTATCTCAGCGTCTTCTGGACTGAACATCTTCGCAAAACTACGTTTGACTACTACAAAGAGTTTCAGGAATAAAAAAGTATAAACTTAGTGAAGTGATTTTTCACCTATTCAAATTTAAAAAGTTACGACAGTCACTTGTTTATTATTTCAAAACGTCTAGAGTGAGAAAGAAGAATATGGCCGGTACAAGATTTTCAGTCCAAAAGACGTCGAGGTCGAGTTTGCATCGTTTTGACAAAATGTACGATATAATAAGTGACAAATTGGACTTCACTCCTTGTGACGTCATTAGAAATTTGGCGATCGGGGATACAAGCTTGTGAGTTAATTGTTAACTTTAAATTTTATTAAACACAATTTTTGTTTAGGTGGGATTGTTTGGATCGCTGTGAACAAAATATTTTTCATATTTTCAGCCAATTTTATGGATATATCGAAAAGATCCGGCGACTGTCGGATAACGGGAAAACAAAAAGTTTCGCCTTCACTCTCAACAATGGCCAGGGTTCTACGATCCAATTTGTTGCCTTCAACGAACTCGCCGTCAAATTTCAGAAACTCGTTAATCAGTCGGGTTTGGTAAGCTATATTTGTGTGTGCAAAATTAATTGAGTTTAACCTACATTGTACGTCAGTTTTTAAAGAGATATATTTGAATATTGTCGGCCCGATGCGTTTTTTGTCTAATCATAACCTGTACTTTGATTGAAAATCATATTTTTATGTTTGATTATCAATTTTTTAAATAAAATTATGTGAATATATTCGAACAGTGAGAGACCGTTTATTTTAATATAAAAAAACACAAACAAAATACGCAAAATGTATTTATTTAACACTAAGAAAAATATTGCATTTTTGGCGTTATTAAATCTGGTTTGCCAAGATTATGCCACAAAACTCAACCACACACAAAAATTAAAATTGTAGTATCGCTATTATAATTTAATAGTACAAAAACTTACTTGCAATTGGAATAAAAATTTTACTTTCACCCTAAAAAATGCTATATGTTACTGAAAATGCATGAATATTAATTTCCAGTAACTTGATTGCACATGTTTTCACTATTTTAAATTGTAAATTATGTTTATACAAGTATTTGATTACGTTAATTTTTGCAGTTTATTGAAAATGATGAAATAACGTCAAATTAGTCCTATTATAATTGGTGATCAAATAGATTCACTTAATCATTCTCTGTTATTGTTTAAATAAAAACATGCTGCATGTGCAATAATATAATTATACAAAAACTTGTTCTCGTAGGTTGTGTTGGTGGACAAAGTGCGCCCGAAGCCTCCAAAGAACCCCGCATTTTGCCGCACTACGTGTCAGCTGGAGTTGCACGCGCAAACAAGCACAGTAGTCACCATTGAAGGCATTTACAAGCCTGATGCTGAGGTCGAAAACACCACCATCAATAAGTACGCCGAGTTGAGGAACATCAGAGAGAGTGTGGGACAAAAAGTCGGTCAGTAAACGTATAGCTTGTCTAAATTGTGGCAAATATATAATTAATCAATGTATATTTAATCGATGTGAAAATTTAACTTTCTTATTTAAAGTATTAAAATGTGGTTACTTTACAGTTTTAATTATTAGACTGCGGATTATATGCAAATTTTGTGCTATTCATAAAAAAATTGAATCTTGGGTAAAACATCTTTTTTCTATTCTAGAACATTTATATCAGCATCAAGAACATATTAATTTAAAAGTCTTTCAAAAATTTACTTGAAAATAAAAAAATATGCAATTGCATATACATCGCATTTTAGTTATTATATATAAAATAACAGTTCATTCATTTTAATAAACACCATTTACTGTTTAAAGAATTCAATTATTGAATTAACCGTTTTTCTTTTCCAGAACTGACTGCTTACATAAAGAGCGAGTTTCGGGTGGTCACTACCCAAGCAGGGGGGCAGTTTTTATCTGGATCCTTGACGGATCTTGAGCATAAGTTGCAAGTGACGGTGCAAATGGGTTGCAAGGATGATGTTTTTTTATCAGGTAACTCAAATCGAAAGGGGATGAAGGTGGTGGTGTACGGGTCTTTGGTCAACGGACCAAATGACTTATTGAAACTGAACGTGGCCTCGACTATGAATATCGTTGAAAAAATCGTCGACGATTTGGAAGAGGACGCGCCGCAACCCTTTCTTCGAACCATTAATGGCTTCCGTCTTATTCCTTAAACACATTTTTTGTGCGACACAATAGAATGTCTGTTATTATTACTATAAAATAGTTGAAAATAAATATCATTTACTCAAAAATCAAGTTGACTCAATTTCTTAAAAATGAACTGCCTGTATTTCTGATAATGATTTTAATCGTACGTACCTTCGAAATACCAATGCCATGGTGGACTTCCTGAATTATTGGCGTTAAGTAGCCATTAACTAAAGATCTTTAAAGCGTAATAAAGTATTTATCAACTTTGCTATAGACAGTTATGAATGCTTAATATAATTTTCTTAAAAACTAAAAAAAAATTACTTTAGAAACTTGGATATTTTCAAGCACAGTGAAACTACCAATAAATGTTGAATGTTAATATTTGCAATGTTCAGTAAAACTTTACCAGTAAATTTTTACTTTAACTTTTGAAATATGATCAAAATACTTTCATTGCCTGCAGCTTTTATCACCTTATCTTTTCAAAACTCCCCTATTTTAGTTTTATATTATTGTAGTATTACACTATCAGAAGTAGAAATACATGAACCCTAATTACGGAGTTTTCACGTCGAGAATTACAAGTGTCACAGTGGCTGGCACCGACTCCGATGACAGTAAGACTTTACGACGACCGGATAGCAACAAAAACCTACTGTAAAAATAGTTTAAACTTATTCTCAAAAAATTGCGTATTTGAGGTGAAGAGTGACAAAAAATAACCTCTTTTGGCCCATTCAAAGTTGATCCGTATTCCTGTCTCGATATGTATTATATCTGAAACATATAAACATAATACTACTTTAATCACAAAGCACCATGTCTTTTTATTGAATATAATAAAATCAAAACACTAATAAAAATTTATTTGTCAACTTATCTGATATCCTTATCCATATCCCATGACAAATGCTTGCACACTTGAATTATTGCCGACTCCCTTTGTTGTTTCTGATGAGAAATTTGTGCAGACTCCCTTTATGTTGTTCTCATTATCCGCAAATCTGCAAAACCGATCGACGTCCAGCGAACATAACCTCTCGCGAGAATGGCCCGGTAACGACCTTGGTAACATCGATTGCGTCGATCAATCAGCAGAAACGCACCACATTGTTTTAGTAGAACTGTGATAAACTAAACAAAACTCGCGCGAAGACGAAAACGGCCACCGACGCGCAAGGTTAGCCTCGCGAACTGTCACAACATTGCGTGAACGCCGCGACCCGCAGTTTTTGAATTTCCGTCGATTCGATTGTCGCTCGACCAACCAATCACAGCACGAATAAAACGATGACGGTCTGAATTGGCAGCAAACCAACTTCACGATGTCACCAACTTTACACTTAAGGATCATAGCGCGCGCTTCGCGCGCGCTCACCATGTAATTTGTTACTTATTATTTACTTCTTAATTCTATTTATAATACATTTTTTGTACTTTTATTATCTACTCACATTTATCTACAATTGTATAGTTTATTAAAAAATCACGGATTTTATTTGCGTCATTCCCGTCAGTCCGATTCATTTTATCCCATATAATCCGATTCCCTCTCAGATCTTGGCTTTGCATTTACTTTCGTTTTCGTCATTCTCTTTTTTACGTCTTCATCCATCTCAAACCCTAGTCCTTTTGTATTTATTATACACTCACAATACCTTCAATTTCATTCCCTCTCCGTCATTTCCCACTCAGTCCATCCCAAAGACGTTTTCCTTATTCACTATCATTTTCTGTTATTCCGTCTCATTCCCTTATTTTTCCATTTTCTCCTATCCCCTTTCATTCAGATTACCTTTAATCTCCTATTGATTGCCTTTCAAGCTTTGTCGTAGTATTTTTTATTTGCATTTACATCAGATAATTTTTTACATTTTTCGATTAAAAACAATTATTTTCTTTACTATTTGTTCCAACAATTAGTTTTACTATTAACTTGTTCAGAAATATTTTTTAAATAACATGCGATCTATAATTTTTATATGTGGCTCATTTAAATCTTCGCGTCTTTTTACTTACAAGCTTTAGTTTCTGCATTGCTGATGCTAGTTTTTAGGCTACTCAACAGATTGTGACGAATTATTCATAATAATTCGTCACAATCTGTTGTACAGTCTAAAATATAAGGTTATTGGAATTCAAATGTACTGGCCAATTCATATTACACCAACTTCAAGTCTTATATTCATAGTGATATCTTGATTCATTTGCTCAGGTTGGCTCTCCAATTTCGATTGCCTAATCGGAGCATGAATAAGATTACACAACCAACTTCAATATGATAACATTCGCTTTTCAAAGAGGGCAAAGCGAGTGTTTTTACATGCCATATCGCAGGCTAATTGTGTGATTTCTTTTTATACATGAGCGCAATTGTGTTAGTTCTACGATCAAAGCAATAATGGAGATAGTAAAGTTTATTAACAAATTCATTCTATCTTTTTAAGATTTTTCTCCTTGCCCCATTAATACCATCACATATCTTATCATTTTCTCTTATTCTATTTCATTCCCTTTATTTCCCTTTGGTTTCGTCTCGTAACTGACTCCGAACTTCTCATATTATCTCTTTGCCATGTTGAACTTTTCTTTGTCATTATCCAGTGTCGTTAAGTCAACTCAGAGGAACTCCGGTCCCTCAAAGCTGACATTGTGGAAATTGTGGGGACTAAATTGTTGACTGGGTCGTTATCCCGTTGTGATGATGAGAACTGAAGCTATACGAAAGTTGACTTGAGAAGATACACTTAGGGAACATCTTGAGTATATCTGGAGATCATATGCATAAATTTTAATCCCAATGGACACAAAGCAAGGACATTCATCGATAATCCATTTATCTAAATCCATCTATAAAAAATGTATTAACAATCATTTTCAAATATTTATTTAGTAATATTTACATATTTATTGACAATTTACAAACTTACCACATATATTACATATTTATATTAAACATAATAACAAAAGTTATTTATAGTTCCTCGTATTTAGAAATTTACTTTATTTAATATTTATATTATAAATTTCAATGTATATAAGGCAGATGTACCAATTTCTGGAAAACATTGTCTCAATTGCTCAACACTTTATTACGTCAAACATTACAAGAAATATAGTAGAAGAATTCTATATATCAATGATGTCAGGAAAAACCAGGTAACTTCACTTTTTCTGAAAAACCCAGGGATCTTCAAAAAATTCATCAAAAACCAGTTATCTCTAATTACATTTGCAGAGAAAATAAATTCTAGTAATTAATATGATAATAACGTTAAAAATTTTGAAAAATTCGTAAAAATTAAGTTGAGTTTAGCTGCAGGATAGACTGAGAGACGGTGGAAGGTAGGTTGCGATAGAAAAAAACAAAATTAAATCTAAAATAAAAAATTCACATTAAATAATAATTTAAGATATTTAATATAATAATGTAAGATCTTTAAATTAAATAATAATTTAAGATAAAAATGAGGAGAAAAGTAGATGTACACTGTAAACTTTACAGTGTACATCAAAATCATAGTAAAGTTTTGAGAGCAATTATTGCTCTCAAAATCATAGACTTTAAAATGTCAATTGATCAATGAAATGTTTG
>JABFPB010003165.1:0-17803 GCA_022817645.1 Ceratoteleas bidentatus | reverse complement strand
ATATAATAAAGAATTTATTTGATCGAAATAAAATATTTAATAGGTTCGTATACAAATATGACATTTATTTCAATCAAATAAACTGTTCTCTGAGTGTATTATTGAAGGATTTTCTGAAAAAACTACTTGTTTAACGTCAGCACGCACCAACACAAAACAAAAGAGAAGCCAATTAGCAATACTGATCCAATTTAAAACAAGTGCCACTGATAGGTCATATTTACATTCCAGCGATTCCAACCAACAAGTTTGCAATTGGTCATTTCATCGGGAATGTAATTTGCGTTACCACTGGATCCCATCAAATGAAGTGACGTCCATCGCAGTCACTTATATCAGAAAAACTATATTTGACACACATTCTAATATGCCAATTATTTTTCACAACATTGAGAAAACTAAATGGTACTACATAAGTGGTAAAAGTGCCGAATGGTAAACATTTATCATTTGAAGTTGTACCTATGACCTGACACATAACTGCATAGTGGTTCACACGTTTAAAAATAAAGATATTGATCGAAACTGCCAATTTTCAATTAACTTACATACAACAATATGAGAAAAGTACAAACAATGTCGTCTGACAATGGTTTAATGTTTGACAAAACAGTAACCTCCAAAGATCGATGTATCAACACTAATCCCTTACTACTTCAAGTGGTAAACGTTTACCACTTGAGGATTACCGTTTTCACCATTTGACAAATAGTATGCCTTACCCCTTGAAACTGTATTTCGTACCAATATAGTGGTATCTCGTACAACTAAAGTGGTAAATTTTACCACTTAGTTTTCTCGGAGAATATAATTTATTTGAAGGGTATTTTCTGAAATTGTTTTAAAAACAAAATATTCCTACTAGAATTTTTATTTCTATTATTCCTATTAGCTAGAACATCTTGTGTAGAAAATAGAAAATAACTCTTCTCTTAGACCCTGTTCCGATTGTTGGAAAATGGCGCTCAGCGTCATTTGGTACGGAATTGGTAATAAGATTCCACAAGTGATGTTTTGATGAAAATTTACAGCTAATAGGAAAATGTCGTTTTCAAATTTGTTCAAAGTCAATCTCGTAGAAAAATCAGGGTAACATTTCGATAAAAATCGTCCCTGAGCTAAAAAAATTACGTTCTTTTGTCTCTGAACTAAACAAATTTTGTTGTCTCTGAACTAAACAAGTTTTGTTTAGTTCACTTAAGGAAACTCACTCGTGCGGTAGGCAGGAAGGGGGATACATAATATAATTATTTGATAAATTAAGTTTCATTTGGAAATATTGGTATAATTATTGTTTTAAATCGTTTATTAATGCTTTGAGATATTATTAAACCATATTTTCACAATATTTGTACATAACAATATTTATTTTTCAATGTTGTAAGTTGTGAATCTACTTTTGTAATAAAGAAAATGCAGCGAAATATCCAGACTAAAAACAGTCTGGATGTAGTCTGGATACAGGCTGGATACAATCTATGACCGAACCGAATCGAGTTTGATTTTTTTCCACCCGGGGTTCTCTACAAATTCATCGTCTCACACTGATTTAACATTAATTGTTTACAGTTCAGTTCATTTTCTCTTAATTATAAAAGTAATTTGTGGATAAATTATTAACATAAAGTCAAACTCATCAATCGATGAGTTTGTAGAAAATACTTTGAACAATAAATTATGACTTTCAAAAACGAAATTCGATGCGGATTAAAAGTTTCGCTGTATCGTTTCTATCGCAAAAGTAGATTTACAAGTTTGAGCTTTGAAAAGTAATTATTGTTATGTTTGAATATTGTGAAAATATGGCTTAATAATATCTTAAAGCATTTGGAAACAAGTTATAACAATAATTAGCCCAAAATTTCCAAATGAAACTCTTATTTATCATATATTGTATTATGTATCTCCCTTCCCCCGCACCATCGCGTGAATATCCTCAATGGAAAACATTTTTAAAACGTTTACTTCAGTTTAAGGTGCATACTGTGCGCATACTACCTTAAAATAAATCGTTTAAATTGGTCAGACTGATTTGGAATTAGTTATCACCAAACACCAAGGGTTTCATTTAAAGATGAGAAACTTTGTCGAATGCTAATAAATGCCTGTCCTACCCTGCGACACTACCTCGCGATTCGCGAACCCCAACCCTACCCCGTGATCATATCCCGTGACCCTGCCCCGCGACCGCTTCCCAGCACGATCACCATGTGGGTAAGGTGTATGGAAAAAACTGATTAACTTCATTTATTACTGTGATGTAACAAAATTTTGGGGATAGTTGAACTAAACTTTGTGTGTTTGATTATACGTTTTGTATACATATTTACCACAATTGTGGTGACATTTTCTATGATATATAGCTGTTTAAATGTTTACAATTAATTGTGGTAACAATTAATTATGGCTACAATTATGGCTGTCTTCAAGTAATATTTTTCTCCGTGTGCCATCGTCGTTAGTTATTTTACATAAAAATCCTGAGAAAACAGCTCGAATACTTAACCTTAAAACTTAAAGTTACTTCACTTCAGAATTCCCATCGTAAATGAATCGCACCAATCATTACCATTTCCTTTCCACAAAATTTGTGTACAGTTTTACACGAACTTTTCCAGCGCACTATGCCTAAAAATTCCACCGCCATAAAAATCAACTCGCAGTCATGACGTAAAAGGAAGTATCCCCGTAAAAACGTGCACGAAATCGAATGCAAATAATTGCTCAAAGAATCGATATCTCGCGCGCTGTAATATTCTGTGGACAGAGACAATATCGTCCTCGGAAGCGGCGCGGGATGCCGATATCCCGGGGCGTGCGCTCTTTCTTCGTAACGGCGCAAGACAAAACTCTTTCGGTAACTTCGGAACTAATGGCTCTAATTGTCCAGGCAATATCAAGCGGCAATTAAGCTGCATAATTACGTTCGAGCGTTCGGAGACATCCGTACGAGTCCTATCTATCTAACGTCGATCTTCCTTTCCCGGCGCACTTCGGCTTTCTCTTCAGCAGCAGGACACAAAGGTCGAGGACTAACTGAATTTTCTTGAGCAAGCAAGCGTCCATCAAAGATCGTATTCCGGAAAGCTCGAGTAAGGTCGAAGGCACGCGAGAAGGGTCCTGGAGCCGGCTTCCGTCGCCAACGACTACATATAGTTAAACGCCATCTAGTCTGTATACTGGCTGTACGCGATAAGTAATTCACTTAAAGCACTATTGAGTTAACCCTTGCCTCCACGGTGACTCCACTTAGCCTGTGAAACCCTTACGGCGTGCTCCTCTCGTTTCATCCCTCATTCGCTTTTCAACTCGACATTAAAACTCCCGATGCCTCTGTATTTTCTACATCCCGCGTGCTCACAAATTGTCAACTCTCTATAAACTTGCCGCTCGTCGACGGCTCGTCGTCTGCGAGCCTTAAACGCATTATTTTTTGTCGTACTTTATTGTTACGCGATACAGTGTTATCTACCTGACAAATTTCGTTTCAGTTTTGTTGTTTTGCGTGACGTTTCACAGAGGTAGAAAGAGCTTTTGCTGAGAAAAAACGATGCGGAGTAATGGACTTCGGCAAATGAGGTTAGATCCATTTGGTCTTCCAATCTTGTAAACGTTTTTTGCACGCCCCGCTGGTAACGTTACACGCAAATGTTATTACGCTGTGAAAAATTATTCCTTGAGTTCGTTTTTTCGAGCCATCGATGAAATAAAAACCAAGCCACTAAATTTTAGCGAAAATTTTATCCGGCTTTGCAGCGTTTACAGTTTTTTAGTCAGTTTCAGGGGAATGATTCGGTAAAAACAAAGAGCTTCGATATATAAATAAGCTGATCTTCTTTAGAAAGATCTTGTCCGACTTAGATATGCAGAGAAACGCCACTTAGATGTATCTAGTCCAAACTCTTCAGTGGAGCTCACAGAATGACCGCAAAGTGGCCATTAACTGACCACCGATGACCAGATCGATTCAACGATGGGTAAAGCCTTATAGTATTACATCTTAGACTGCTTGGGTTTACTTGTTCAATTAGCAGCAATAAATGTATCTTAATCCTTTTCGAAGATATTAATTTCGATTTAGAATATATACTATAATATCGGCGAAATGTTATCGCCATCGAATTACGAATTACCGTCTATATAATTATCTATAAATAGAACCAAACTTGAACTGTGCCATAATTCTATTAAGCCTTTCCCAAAAAGTTGTACATTTAATAGCGAATCACCTGATAATTAACATAAAAACAAGTACTATACTGTGAAATTTTGGTTATGTTATATATTTTGATAGTAGACAGTTTGAAATAACTACATTTATTGATAGTTAGTATAAAAATGGTAATTGTAAAACTTATTTAATATAACTTATTGTTTTTTACTTACTTTTTTTCACATCAATGGTTGCTGATTTGATTTCAGTTTTTTTTTTTGACTAGCGTTTGTGACGTCCAAACGGCTTAGAAGATTTAATATTTCAAATTTGGTATACATAACCTTGAAAACTAAGCAGAAATATACTCGAATAGAGTATATTACTTTCAGTTTTCTAGGAAACTGTTTTAGATTTAGATACATGATTTCAACAACAGATAAACATATCTACAATGACAATCTGCGGAGTAAAGAAAAATTAGTACGTTTACAAATTGATATTACGGAATTTGATAGAGATTAAAATATGGTATAGGACTTGTAGCCACGGGGTTGTCTTCGGCGGTAAATCTCACTTTATTTTAGGACGGTCGATGCCAAAGAAAGAAGGCAGCAGAAGGGGTTAACTTCTAATTGTTTTGTTAAATGACGCGCGAGTAAGAATTCTGCAGAGGACTTAAGCTCTGGTGGTTTCAGTTCATTCCATTCTCCAGTTACCTCCCCTCGCGGTCTGCTTCCGCAGTTTTACTCTAGCAACGTCGCTCCTGTCTTAATTCTTAGCTTTATTCTCTTCTAAGACTCTCTCTTAATTTCTTATTTCTTCTGGCCGCTGTACCCTCTCCTTTTTAGCCCCGCGCAGCGCAATTTATACGCGCTGCGAAGAGCAAAGACAAGGAAAGAGTAGGGCCTCTGAATGCTGGGCTTAAGCAGACAATGCTTCGCTTTCAAACAGCAGCTTCGAAGGCTATTCTTTCGCATTAGATACTTTAATTCTTTAAACGTGCCCCCTCCCCGATAGGATTTATCTATATTCTTTACGTTCTGCGGCTTGTTTTAACGATCATTTCAGACCTCAGTCTCAACTGAATGGAGTCGTTTCTGGAACGAAACCATGTCAATTTGAATCAAGATTGATTTGATGACTCATTTCACCCCTGCCTTCAATAATGAGCACCCATTATACTATAAACCCCCAAACTACGATGTCTTCCTAAAGATACCTTAGATATTATAAATGAAAAACATCGAGGCAACACTTTTCAGAATTACATGTGCCTTTTCACGTAGCTTCTATGACTTTCTTAGCAAACCGAATGTGTGCATTTGCGGAGATAAATCAAAGTAAAGAGTGAAGTGGAAATGTCAAAGGGAATGTTCCTTGGGATGAGACCAAGGTGAAGATGAAACTACCAGTTTTTACTTTGGAGAACGTTACCCTTCGCTGCTAATGCAGATACGCCGAGGACAAAGTAAATACGGTATTTTTCATCTTGGCCACCCGGAAGAAATGAATTTAAAAAATGTAGCAAGAAAAAACGACCAATAATCCTCAAACGAAACGTCTCGTGGGGAACTTATACGCGAACCGAGAGAGACCGATTTTCAGCCAATTATCGATACCGCTCCTTTTGATGTGTCTCGTCGACCTGCAAACAGTCGTATATCCCGTGCGCAACGTGTTGATTTAAAAAACTTTTATTTCTGTTTACGAAGAGTCTCAAAGGGCTGATTCGATAGCGAACGCGAGATCGAATTGGACGCTCCTTCCCGTCCAAGTGGCGAAGTCTCAGAAGCGCTGGTTAATTTCATTTCATCTCTTCCGTCCCAGTTGGATTTTAGCTCTGACGATACCTAAAAGAGTCTAGAGTAGCCTTACAAATATCGCTCACGTAATTAGTCCATTTAAAATGGTACCCTTTCGTAATACACGTTTCTGGTCCATTTTGAAATTATAAACGAACTTTGTTATTAGCCGAGTATGTTCAATATCAGTAAATGACGGAAACATGTTTTTCCTGCGAGTATAAATACTTTCAAATGGAATGAAACAGTTTATTGCGGAAAATGCTTGTAGGTTGAAAAAGCGGAATTTTATAATATAATTAATTGTGATATGTGTTAATGTCCTTCAAAGATGATTGACTTTTGAAGTGTTAAATTAGGAAAACGATATGCATTTTTTGCAGACCGACGTGGATATTAATCAAGAGATATCGAATAACTGACAAGGGGTTGAACGGATGGACGGCCAGATGAAACCGAGCTTTTTGAGTAATCAAGTCCACGCACATAGAAAGCCGATTGAACTGGGTAGAGATTAATTTAATTATGATGTTAGTTCAACACTCGAGATTTGGCCTGTGGTCAAACACCCTTTATACCCTTTATAGTCGTATAAAGCTTATTGTATAACCGTAAAGCATTTCTCTATATGCTCATACTTGACACGATCTGTAGCAACTTCCGAAAGTAAATGACAATTATATTGGAGCAGTTTAAAGAAATGCAACAGAAACATAACACAGTTTATACAATTCAGAACAAAAATCTGAGAGATTTAATAAATTTAACAAATTTAACTAATAAATTTAATTTTATATTGCTTTTTGTTCCGCATGATAAGAATGAAACAAAATTAATTGACACGTAAATTAATATAAGACAAAGAATAAGACAAAACACTTTTCCCAAGGTGAAAGCCACGATAGAACGATCGTTTATACATTTTATTGGTTCCATTACTTTTTGCACTCAAATAATATAATAAAATCGCTCTGTCTACAACAAAGAACGAGTCTTACTTTTAAAAGTGTATATATACCCTCCCACTGCGTTAAAATAGGAGGGATTAGTTCGTACGATAGCACGGAGGCTTAGGCATTGATGAGGTTTTTAAATGGGTTCTTCTTTGATGGCTGCAGTACGACCACGGTCAGGGGAAAAAAGACAGAGACGGGGGATGGCAAAAAACGAGGAAACGACAAGACGCACACTGAGACGATATTTACCGGAAGATTAAAAAATCGGGGGAAAAATTAAGTGTTACAGGGCCATGAGACCCTTCGTCGACTTAATTCGAAGTAATCCTTCGCTAAGATTTTCTGGCTCGGCGTTGTGTATGCTCTACCGAAGTAGAGATTCGTACCCTCCGATTAATCCCTCTGAACGTGTGCCCTCTTTGTGCAATGCTTTTTTATCTTAAGACTTTCCTTGCCGGCAAATGAGAAGAGCATTTCGGAATCGCTTAATCATTAGCCTTATTATTCCACTTTGAATATATTTATAATTGAGTTAAAAGAGGCAAGAAAAAATGTTCATTTTCTTCTACCATTGAAGTGCGCTTATTTAATATTTTCTTCATCGATGAAATTAATAAACATACCGTTTAATATGTGAATGTGCATGATATATGCCGCAACGATAAATATTTAGAGAATGCTCGGTGAATAGGGGTGGTTATCAGTAAATTAACTGACATCAAAGAAAACGCGAACGATGGTCACTTACTCTGCTAATGGAAAGCTTTCATCCTTTAGCATCGACTACCTTTTCGTCCTTTACATTTCTACACTCGCAAAAAATCGTTCCATTTTCATAAAGCAATTCTACAGGAACGTATTTATCTTGAAAAAAATGTTACACCGGTAATTATACAATTCGATTAATTGGAGTCCTGTAACACATTATATTTCACTTAACAAATGTTCGCTTTTACGAACAATTTTTGTATCCGTCGTCTTCCTCTGCAATTTTCTCAGAGCTTAATTAATAAGTATAAATGGCGGAGATACATTTGTGGAACGGCAAGTATTGATAGGTACGGTAAAAAGGATAGCTTCTCGTCGCATCTTAAGGATGGAGTCTACAAGGGTGATTTTTTTAGTCGAGGAGGCACGAAAGACGCGCGTTAAGCCTTCGGTGTAATCCCGCCCTTAATATTCAAAAACGTGATCGCCCTTCCAAGCGAAGCTGTCCAAGCAAACCTCGGCCCAAAGAGCTCGAGGCTTTTCATATGCTAATTGGCATTCGTCATTTTCTTACGGTGTCGACTTAAGTATACTTAAGGTACCGTCGTCGATGTTGCAGAATAATCGACTACGTCTTCTGCCATTTTTCGAACGCATCCACTGAGAATACGAGAAATATCCGAAATTTGTGGCGAATTAATGTTTATACAATTGGACGTTGATGGAAACTAAACCTAAAGAATGATACGAAGCAATTAGTACCAATATATACATATTTTTTAAGAATATTGTGCTAAAGGTACTAACATCACCTTTACTTACATATAGTTTTATCCAAAAGACATTTTTTCAAAAAAAAAATTATCTAAAAGATATGTTACCAAAAAGACATTTTATCCAAAAGACGAGTGCACGAGTGAAAAAAATGGTTTTCACAATTTGTTCTTTTCACAATGTTCTCGTACCGTAATGATATATCATGATTATAGCAAGGTAAGTTAGACTTTGCGTTACGTAAAACGCTACTTACTACTTAAAAAATTATTGACGCTATGCTTGCAATTATGTGGACTTGAAACGAGTTAATTGATAAAGGCTCTATAAATACAAAAGAACCGACGGGAATGACGAAGAATTACGCGATTCGCGTCGATGAATTATTATTTTCGAATGCTCGATTTCGTGGTTAGTGGAAATATGTCAGATAAAGCCTCAGATTTGTAAGTGATAAGACAGTGCGGAGTGAGATAAACTAACCGGGGAACTAACTTTACCTGCAATACACGACTATCGCGATACAAATGAACGCCCGCTCGTAGACTAGTTTTATCACAAGATATCTACAGTTCGTATCTTCACCAAGATAACGCGCGTATTCATACAGCTAATGGAGCTACATCTTAGTGTTGCGTGTGGTACTCGTTAGGCAGTGTCACTTTTCCAAATTCGTGTGGTACACAAGATGGTGTTGTTGGTGTGAATCATCTCGAGCAAAAAGTGCGTGATGTGTGACGTTTCATGGGATTATTCTTTTCAAATTATTCCATGACTCTCAGAAACTATTTGTAAAGTAAGTTCATAGTAATTTATAAATACTCAAAAACAATCATTTAAACAATTGATTATAAACTTCGGTCAAGTAAAAAATTGTAGACTAAATTGAAAACTTAAATTTAATTTTGATAACTTAAACATTATATTTTACCTTTATTTTGCATTACAAATGGTATCCAGTATACATAAAGAAGGTTGATATAAATGTAAAATTTTACTTTTGAAACTTTAAATGTAAATATCTAAAAATCACAAAAAAGTCACTTAACTGGTTTTTCCTCAAAACCACAGATTTAGTTAAATGTTTAAACTTTTATGTTAAGTGTTGTCAAAACATTTACCTCGAAACCATGTTAGTTCTTCCCTTTCATGTTAGGATTTTTTTTCTGTTTGATATTCTTCAAGACGAATTTCTGAAGTTATTCGTAGTAACTATTTATATGCTGGTAATTGTAAAATAATATTCAATTCCCTAATATTTAGGTACAATTACTGATATTATTTCAGAAATGACATCACAAGCAGATGAAGAAGTAAGACTGGAAGCGGAAGGCGGCCTTTCTGCTCCAACAAATGTGATTTCGGACGAATCCTTAGACTGCGGCTGCAAGCAGTTACGATGTCCAAGATTATCGAAATACGCTACACGACCGATTTATGTGACAATATTATGTTTCATTGGAATAATGCAAGCCGCTGCACACGCTTACATTTTAACAACAAGTTCAACAGTTTCGCGAAGATTCAACATAGATCCTTATACCATGGGTTTGTTCCTATTGCATTTGTAGTGACATCTGAAATTTGCTACAAAAGAGTACCTGTATGAAATACGAAAATAAGTACTCTACTATATCAAATGCTAATCAAATATATATATACTAGATCAAATACTAATCTATCGATTAGTATTTGATCTGCTAATCAGAAAACGAAGCCCATAAGTCGTAAAAAACCTTTGTTGGCAAATAATCGTAATACATTTTCATGAAAATGAGCGAAGAAATTTATATTCGTGAATGATTAATCAGTGAGAATTCCCTGGGTAGAAAAGAATCTGAATGAGATTTTTTATGATCAGGTTTTGATCTATCTGAACGTAATAAAAAATATCGCATTTAGATCTTTTTTATTATCAGGGAAGAAGTATCATTTTGGTTTGTAACAAAAATTACTCATGTCTGTTAGTCAATCATATTAGGTTATGTTAAAAATAATAATCCATATTTATGATACGCTATTGATTTTTAGATTGGGTATTGGGGATATTTCATATAACAACGTTTGTTGGAGGGTTGGCTGTTGCTTACTGGGGTGACAGAATACACAAAGCATCATGGACAGGTGCCCTTTGTCTATTACAAGCAGCAGCTTTCATAACAGTTTTAATACCTCAGTTTACACATTCAAATAGAACTATTGAGGAACCTAGTGACTTGAATACGACACATATGTCTATCTATGCTGGTATGTTAAATTAAATGATTTTGTGTATCAATTAAAGAATATTGTTTAGCTGAATATAAGTTTATGTCTTCACTTCAAATGATAAGTATCTCTACGAATGTGAAGACATAAACGTGCTTTTTAATTATTTAACATTATGGCAATGCTGATTACTATTGTTCATTTGTAGAAGATAGTCCAGAAATCTGTATGAAAGAGGGATCAGCAAGAATCATTTCTACAGAAAATTATACATGTTATGCCAGTCTAACTATGTTTGGAATGGCACAACTTTTTTCGGGGTTGGCCAACATTGCATATTATGCCTTAGGTGTATCTTACTTGATTGAAAATACGAAAAGGAAAAACACCGTGCCTTACATAGGATTGATTATTTCAATGCAAGTTATAGGATTGTTGTTCGGATCTTTGCTGGCTTGGTCTTTTCTCAAGTAAATATTGTATCTTACTTCTTATTTGTATAATAACTTTTTGGTGCTCACTTAAAATGCATGTTTCGTAATTATTGGTTTAGAAACTTCCCATAACAAAAATGCTTTTAATTAGAAAAATGTTCTCCTTAAACGAACCAAAATTCAAACGACATCATATCACTATTTCCGTATTGATCATTGCATTCTACGCTTCTAGAATAGATGCCGATAATTTTAATCCTGTAGAATCTTACCGGGAACAAATCGGAGCTTGGTGGCTTGGATGGCCAATTTTAGCGGTATTATTGGCAATTCCGGCGTCACTTTTAGCAGTATTTCCAAGATTATTAGTTTCCGAGGTGATGTATTATACTTCAGTATTGATCTAATCGCAATAGTAAAAGGTTAATGCATAAGAAATTAAGAAAATATATTCTACTTATGTTACAATTAATATGAATTATTTTAGGTAATCGAACGAGCCGCAGGCCAAATTTTGAACGATTCAGGAACACTGCCAAGAAATTACAACGGTTCATCTACGAAAGTGGACAGTATATATTTTTTACCATCCATCTTGAGACTAGTAAAAAACAAAATTCTCGTGCTTAATGTCATTTCCGCAGCATTTTGTGCCATGGCATTGTACAATTTCATTTTAAATGAAAACCTGTACTTAGAATCGAGATTTTATGCTCCAAGACCAAATGGGTTATTGTTAGGATTTAACGATCCCATCGTATCCAGAGCTATAACAAGTAAATTAATTAAAACTGTATAAAATATTTTACAGAAAACATATAAATTAACCGTTATTAATTGCCGTTTGTAATTACTTCATTTTAGATGCACTGAAACCTTTACTTGCCGGCTTTACTATAATTATATCGGGCTTAGTAATAGCTAGAGCAAGACCTCAAGCTATATATTTAGCAGGTTACAACTTTATTGTCATATTTTTAACCGGCATCATTATTTTCACACTTGCTTTCAATAGCTGTGACAAGAAGCCAATCGTTGGTGATAAATATAGCAAGTACGTAACAATTTTATTGAGAAAATGAGAAGTTATTGATTACTCTGTTTAAAGTAGTTTAGTTTTAGTTACGAATAGAAATGAGGAAATGAAGAGAAATTAATGTAAATAATTAAATTTTTTTGTAGCCTCGCTCTTATCAATTACTGTAACTTGAACTGTCGATGTACGAAGGATGCTGATTTCCGACCAGTTTGTAGCGACACTGGAGTTTTCACTTTTTATAGCGCCTGTTATGCAGGATGCACTTCTGTTAACGTCACGCACGGTGTCAGATCTTACGATGGATGTACATGTTCTGGACACCTGGCAAGTCCAGGAAATTTCAAAGCTACCGAAGGTTCCTGTGAGTCTAACAACTGCCAGCCTGGATGGATCATATTTGAAGTAGGAGCCTTTTTTCCATCTACTTCAAACAAATCCTAATATACTAGTTATTTTACTGCAACATTATCAATAATGTATTTCTCGTCGACAGATTGTTACAACGATCACATATTCACTGATAGCTTCCAGTATAGTTGGTGATTTCTTAATCAATTTAAGAAGCTCCCTCAATCAAGACAAAGCTCTCATGATTGCCTTTTGGCTGGCTTGGATGGCATTTTTCATCCAAATACCTGGAAAATTGATTTACAATTCTTTTGAAAATTCGACTTGCAAGCATTGGGGTTTGGACAATCAAACCTGCCGGTTTTATTCTGACAGTTATGCCAGTTACTTATGTTTTGCAACTGCATCGTTCCTTTTAATTGGAGCCATACTTAAGGCCATTGTTTGCTTCGTGTGCAAAAACCTGGATCTTTACGACGAATCAAATGAAAAACAGGAAGGAGAAGAGATGCAAGAAGTAACGCAAATTCAGTCGGAGCCTTTGCTTCCTGCGCAAAATATACCTTCAGCTGACAGTGGCAATGGTGAATATAGAGTTAAACCATTAGGTTTCCTTTTAATTGCATCTCGAGCTAAATATTTTATTTTTTAGTGACCGCTGAAATACCGAACGATCCTGCCCCAAGTGTTTCACTGGAACCTGGGCCTAGTGAACCTAAAATCGAAAAAGTAAATGCAGTCCAAAGCATACTTGGAGAAACCAGACAAACGCAACCTGGAGAAAGCAAAAATGTGTCATTTTCCGAATTGCGACCAAATTCTTTATACGCTTCGGTATCAAAAAATAATGTGGTTAGTCACGCAGACAGCTCGAGTGATGAAAGCCATGTCTTCGGTAGTCCGGGTTCGAACATTTCCTATAAACCACTGGAAATGGATTCCGACACCGAAAATTATTTATACAATTTCGGTCCAAGATCAAGACAAAGGATACCCAGCAAAACCGATGAAAACGAACCTGGTAATTCGCAGTGCTCTTTACCAAATCCAGATAACTATGAAGACCCAAGACGTGTGAGGGGATACCAGTTAATAGTTAATAAAGATTCAAATTTGATCAACGAGAGTGAACAACTGAAGAAAACTGCAGGATTGAGTGCTTCAAAAGGAGACTTCAATGAAATTGGCATACCTATCGTGAAAAATAATGGAAGTGGTTACAGTAGGTCGAATTTGCCTCTTGGCAAATCTCAAGATTCAATCGTGATGTACCAATACGACACGAAAATTAATCAATCGAAATTGAAGTGTGCTAAGTATGTTATGAAAACTTTGGATCAAACCCAAGTTTCTTCCGACGTGGAGAGAATGCACCATCTTCTGACTGAGGAATTGGTTAGACCGCCTTCAAGAGATCAGGCATCGTCTGGATTTGGAAGTTTACAAAATATTTCTGATGGTACTCTTCGTCAGTCGATACGTCGACAAGGCTCGAAAGAAAGTCTCACTTCAAAAAACTCTGCCAGTACTTCTGAGAGTAACTCAAAAAGTAGTGCTATAACGACTGATTTGTAAAGTTTGTGTCAACTTTACTCTCATCATTTTTTATACATCGTTTTCTCGTTTAATATTTATTTGAAAAGATTGCTTTTACATTTTGCGATCAGTTATTGACTAAGAAAAAATGACATTATAATTTACTCGTTTTTGTATTGCGTTTAGAAGTCTTTCTTAAAAGAACAATAACTTTTTTACAGCAAACAGTTGGATTACGATCTCTACATTTCCTTTTAAAGCAATAACAGTCGTAATATTTGTTTACACATTTTTGTATTACAAAATAGTATTAATATATTGTTAAGATATTAGTTAGTTAGATGAAATATATTAACAACGCTTAGTTAGTTTTATGAAAAACGTATTGTACTTACGAAGTAGTTTTTTCAAAACAGAGTATAAAATTAAGATAAAAATATTCGCTTTTCAGTTTATAAAACAAATAAGTCTACGATGCACGGCCGTTTCTTAACAAATGTAATAAATAATAACAAATGAAAAAAATAATAACTTATGTTGTGAATTCATCAATATATCATCAAAAATAGGGGAGCTGTAAGACAACAGCCTTACCTCTTTGCATTTTTTATACAGTATTTAAAAAAACATGTCCGCCGTTGACTTACTCGGAGCTATTGGAGATAGGTCAGTAGTTTATATGACACATATATAAAAAAAGTCTCTTCCAAACATACAACTCGTCACAATTGTAAAAACAGTATTTCACAACGCAATCGCCGTTTTTTATATTGTAACATACTTTATTGCATAGTTTGTAACGTCTATTATTTACAAATGGAATTGTACATTAATAAAAAAATAAAATATAATTTGAATATTTTATTCATATTGTATTAAAATAATCTTCGCTCTAAATTTAAATTATTATTCATAAAATTGTTTTAAATATACACATATAACGCCCATATAATTGTATATTAAATGAAACGATGAATAATAAAAGTGAAAAACGTGTGTGAATAATACGTACAGTAAGAAAATTCACACCTTCCAATGCCCACTTCTGTCGCACTATACAATACCTTTTCTAAATTTATCTTAACAATTACAGCACATTTTTCAAACGAAGACAGATTTAAAAGAAAGACATATCACAAATTTCGATTGATATCTACGTCGACAATATCGCAATACACGTCGCAACATCAGTATACTCGATTATTAAGGTACTTCGGAAGTCTTGATTCATCTGGTACTTCTTATATTTTCACTTTCACAATTGCAGTGACCTAGATATTGCATTTGTAAAATGCTTCCACTTTCTTCCAAATGGAAGTAACACAATGAGTTGAACTTCTGTTGAGTTGCAGTTGTTCACAATGTTTCACCAGGCTCTTCGGCGATGTCTTCCAGTTCCACTTCTTCCTCGAATATTTTCACGTCTTTCACATAATACCATACTCCTACATCACATACCGTTCCCATTGACGCGAATGCTGAAACAAAGCATTAATTTTATTCTAAATGATCCTTCATTTAGGTGACACCATGTTAAAATTTGATCCAATATTCGGAAAAATATGTTGTTTTTCCGAACTGATTTGAGGAAAGGGTATTCCAGAAAGAATCAAGTAAAATATTCATATCTTCCCTAACAGAATAAACACGTGCACTCTTAAACATGACGGGAATATAAGTGGAATATTCCAATAATATGTGGAATCTCCACTAAAATTTTCGACGAGAGGAATTCCAGTTATTATTAGAATAAAATCGACTTAAAATTAATATACTTATACACTGAAAACGAGATTCTGTAAAATTCGGTTCAATTTTTCTAATCTCAAATGACCGAAAATTGTTTTTGTTTTAAAATATCTAAACACATTTTTAGTCAAATAAAATTATTGAAATAAATGTAAATGCAATTCTTTTCCAATTACACATTCACTGAATTACAGATTTAGGCCTGTAATTGTACAACTGTTCTATAATTTAACAATTTTTCTGTAAAATTACAGAATTAGGTCTGTAAAAGTACAAATGTTCTGTGAAAGCACAATTCGATTGTAATATTCCGGCTATAGTGTCGTAATTTTACAGGACATATTTTCAGTGTACATTAGTGTAAGTCTTTTTATAAGAAGTATATCAACGTTTAGAATATAGGTTTCTTATAATGAATCAATTATTTTTATTTTTATAGTGTGGATTCTACGTGGATTTTCTGAAGATATTTTGGATACGGAGATTTCTGGGATAAATTTTGAAGATTCACGCGGTATCTTATGGCATCTTAAATAATCCGTTTTAACTCGTTTTCGAAAAGATTATCGGATAATCGTGTCCAGCTGTCCCGGTTTGACAATCCAAACTTCAATATCGAAACATTGACAGTTGAACGCGAATATCCGATTATCTGATCCGATTAATCCGATCCGATTATCCGATTATCCAGATTTAACCTACCCAGTACTCGAACATGCCATTAGCATGTTCGGGTACCAGAATTTCCGAACTCGGTTAATGTTCTGTTCGGGTTAGACGGACATTTCTACATAAAATATACGTAATAGAAGTATATTATATATAGTAATAGAAGTATATTATATAAATATTTTATTTTTAAGAGTACACGTTGACAACAAAGAAAAATGGAATTTTGCAACATATATAACTTAGAAAATGCCTAATTCTTTATATTTTATGGAAACAAATATGTTAAACATATAATTGCCCTGTAAGATATTTGTTTAGTAGTTACCATTATCTGTTTACATTTATTTCCTTTTTACAAATAGTAGTTACTGCTTGAAGAGCAATATTGCAAATTATATTTTATTTTTATTGCAGAAAAGTAGCCCCTTCTAACATTTCATATAACTAAAAAGTATCACGAAAGCGACAGCTTCCGGCACGAGAGCGTAATTAGTTACACTTTTGGCCGCTACACTGACGTGAAAAATATTTTATAATTTAATATGTCATTCCAACATATTTGATGTTTACCAGCGCATTGTGACAACCCTAAGGAAACAGGAACCCTGAATCAATGTTAGCATCGATTGAACGTCGAAGCTAACATTGATTCGACATTAATTTAACATCAGACGAAACGACGTCTGAATATCCGTTCAGTTGATGTCGATTCGATATCCATGATCGACATCGATTCGACGTCGATTTCAGATGATACAAGGTCGATTCGACATCGGTGATCAACATGAATTCGACGTCGATTTAAGATTAATTGAAGGTCGATATAACATTTAAGCGCCATCGATTCGACCTGATGATGGACATTGATTCAACGTCAATTTGACATTGATGTAATATCGTTTCGATGATCGACATTGATACAACATTACTGCAACATCAATTCGACGACGATGAGCAACATTGATCAGGCGTCAAATCAATGTCGATAATCGACATCGATCTGATGTCGAATCGACGTCGAAGAATATAAGAATTAGAAAAATTCGACGTCGATTTGGCATTGAATCGATGTCGAATGTCGACACTGATTCGACGCCTGATCAATGTTGATCATCGAGGTCGAATCGATGTTACATCAATGTCACATTGACATTGAATCAATGTCGATCATCGGGTCGAGTTGATGTCGCTTAAATGTTATATCGATGTCGAATCAATGTCGAGACATCGATGTCGAATCGACCTTGAATCAATCTTAAATCGAATTGATGTTGATCATCGATGTCGAATCGAGCTTGTACCATCTTAAATCGACGTCGAATATCATCGATATTTAATCGACATTACACGGAGAAAAAAGATTGTGTTACTGCGACCAAATGATTTGGTTGAAGCAATTTAGTGGTGACAACCAAATATTT
>JABFPB010003164.1:0-17800 GCA_022817645.1 Ceratoteleas bidentatus | reverse complement strand
AGTCCCTTAAAATAATCATATATTTTTCCGTGAAAAATATTCCTTTAATTTAAAATAAAGTTTAAAAACACAATGTTTAACCTACAAAAATTTCATAATTTGAAGAATGCAAAAATCCATAAACACAGCTAAAAAAACTCCCCTCGCCGAGATTTGAACGTCGGCCCCGCCGATTGGCGGCACTTCCGCGGCGCTATTTCGGGCGCCAGTCGAAAAAAGCGTCGCGTCCGCCGGCGCATAAATAGGCTGCTGCAGACACGCGAGCGGCGGAGATTCTCGAAAGACAACCACCTGCCGCACGCGGCGCGCTTTTGCCGTCGCTTTTCTTGCTCGTCGCAGAACCGACGCCAAGGCACGACCCGGCGGCAGCGCTAACCGTGTATTGATTCGCCGCGCCGCTTTCACGACGCGTGCACCGTACGACAAAAGCAGCACTTTTTTGCCGCATTGCATTTGTTGTCGGGGCCGATGTCGCGCGATGTCGCAACACGATGCGATCACAGTCATCGACCGATCCGGAGGCGCTGCATCGATTATTTATCGGCTTCATTATGCCGAGAAAAATGGTCGATTGAGAGGAGACAAATGAAAAGGCTTGAGGTGAAGAAATATGGAGATTGGATTTACAGGAAATTTTACTCCAAATTTCCTGTAAATGAAATGTTTCAAAGTTGAAGTTTGTTGTAGGTTTAAAAAATTTTTCCCGTTTGGTATAGTAAGTTCTTATAGATAGAATTTATATTGACTCAAATTTACTATATCATGGTGTTGTAAATGATCTGAAAATACGATAAAAAGAATTTTTTTGAATTTTTGGGGAATTTGTTAGGAGTTTTTTTTATTTTTTCAGAATTTTTTAAAATTTATTTTTAATTATTTGATTTGCCATGCCTCAGACAACTCAATATTAGAAAAAAATATAACAGAAATTTAATAAAAATAAAATAAAAATAAAATGAAATAAAATAAAAATAAAAAAAAATTTTTTAAAGAGTTAAAAAAGAAACGTAATACCGCTCCAGATAGATTTAACGATCAGAATTCGATAAAATTTGAAACTTGGGTTAATGCTCCAAAAATAAATTACAGATTTTATCAAAAAAAAACTATCAAAACTGATCAAACTGAATACAGAAATTTCATTTATATAGTAGAATTTCATTTCTAAACTATTTAATAGACATTTATTAGAGTCTTCTGTACCACACGTTAAAATCAAATAAAACCTTATTCCCTTGATTGATATTTGACAATTAGTTTTTCATGACAACATCCAGTTTACACGACATACTTTTTAAACAAATAATATGTCCCGAAATCGTTGTAATAATCGTGGAACATGAACGTGGAATGGGAAGAGTGAAAGCCCGATGATGGCTGAACATAATTTCAACCATATTTTCTCACGTTACGTTGAAAAGCTGCTAAAACGTGCTATTGAAAAGCTGTACTTTAAATTAAAAGCGAAACATTTTTTGCTCCGGCATATTCGCGATTTTTAAAATAACTTGCGTCTCTATTAAACGCAGTCGACTGTTTCACTTCAGAATCAAAACGGTTATATACAATCAAGGATCAGTTATTTGCGCAACGTCAGTGCAAAAAACTTGAAATACGCGCTAATTTTCAGGACAATTATTTATCGTACAATAATCAAATCCATTCTATGATCGTTTAATGTTTTTTAGAGGCATTACTCGGTTGTGTAACCGAACAGTATTTTAATTCCAAAAGAGAAGCTTTTAACAACATTTCTGTTAACGAAACCGTAAAACACCCAGACAGTTTGGTCGATTTCGCCAAATGTTATGAAATTTAATTAATTGGATCCTGGCAATAATATGTGTTAGTTTGTTCTAATACATTGGACTAAATGTTGTAAATTATTCAGTTTAACAAATAATATGAATAGATTAACCGAATGTATGTTTAATGTTAACCAAATAGAGTGCATAGTCCAATTAAAAGGAGATTAATTTCACTAAACGAGTTTTTCATTTATGTCACAGAATTTAAAAGTGCAAAAATTTCTCGATGGATCAAGACAGTCGTTAGTTGTCGACGCCAAGATTAAGTAGAAATTAAACAGAAATATATACTTAATGACCATAAAAAAGTGCCCCAAAATTTTATTTTTATAACTTCATAGTTCAGTTTTTGATATATTAAAACTAACTAAATGTGTTTACAAAAATCGTTTAAATGTAATGTTGGGCCAATTCGAAGTTGTGGACCAACTTATATTTCAGCTCAATATCACTGTCTGAACTTTATTGCAAGTCTTAATAATACAGAACAGTTGCACTGATAAAATGTAGCGGATTACGAATAAGTAATCACACTTTCCGTCAATTTTTAACGCTGGAGAAATGGACAGAGAGAAACGAAACGCAATGCCGAAGTATTTTTCTTTAATTAGTACGAAACTTCTTTCGAACACTAAAAATAAGAACGAAATCGGGGGTCAAATATTCTGCTCAGAAGTTGCACTCGCAAAGTTATACTTATTTTTTAGGACGAATCTTCATTACACGCTGACAGTCGAACAAAAAAAGACACTTAATAAATGGCACGAAAAATCGCCGGATCCGACATTTGTACGTATGAAAGGAATCTTTTTTCGTCACGTGACACAGTTAAAATTGCGTTAAGGTATCGATTCGTTATTTATTAAGACAGACATTTTCGTTCGCTTCTGCAAAAATAGTCAAGTTTATTCTCATGTTATCAGTAAAGCAGAACTGATATTTCATCGTAAAAATGAAAACAACTCGGGGAATGACTGTTTACGTACGTATGTTGTTTTTCAACTCAAATCTACACTTTTGTGAATTTCGTTTTGATTCATAGTGAAACCTGGCATTCTCATTTTCGTATCGTCTATTTTCATTTCAGTTAGACTCATTAGGTTGAAAACTTTGAACGTTGTCAAACGATTACATTTTTTTTACTATTTCGAGATAATATATACATTTTAATATGATATAGGATTTCGGAGCTGAAATACAAAATCTATTTATTTTCAAGTTTCATATCATTCCATTTTCAAATTTTATAAAAAATGATAAAATTTGATGAAAAATTTGAAGAAAAAATTATTACAAAAATTTGACAAAAAATGCAAGTTAGATTTTTTACTAGTCTAATATATCAATCTCTAGAAGAAAATCCATTTTTTCTGCATCGACAGAAAAATTGTAAACTGGAGAGTTCGTCAATTGTATTAGTTTTAATAAAAGCAAAAGACGGATTACGAAAAATGTTTCAGTTATTGATCGATAGGTCAATCGAGTGAATACCATCCTTTTTAGATGTGTATCAAATATTAGCACAAATAAAAAATAAAAGATGAAAACATTATGTTATTAATGTAAATAAAATACGTTTTCCAATTGGATTTATTTACAAAGCATATTTACCGACCTTTTCCAGTGATTTATAACCTACAGAACTATCAAGTTAATTTGCAAAATTGATTAACTAAAAACAAATTAAATCTTCTTCATTATCTTCTAATTCTACGCAACAATTAAACCGATAATTGAGAATTTATTTAATTATACTTGTTTAAATAAAATAAAATATTACTTAATAAATAAAAGATTAATCAATATAAAAAAATATAATTAAAAAATGTGTTTTAAATTTAGTTTAATTTTATTTATATTGTTTATTTAAATAAAATTATATAAACAAGATTTCATTTTATAAAAATATTTACAAATAATAAATTAATAATTTATAAAAATATTGATATATTATTAAATAATTTTATCAAATAATACAATTATTTTTTTTATTGAAATATTCAATTTAATTATTTAAGTCCCAATCAACTAATCAACTCCAACCCAACAATCGAAATTCATTCATTTTCGACGTCTCTTATTATTCCACTGAAACTCAGATTGACACGTGATGTTCCTCATCCCAACCTACAAGAAATCGCAGCGAAAAAAACGGGTGAAAAAGGCCACTTTACGAATAAGACTATTTTGAAACGCGAAACCGCGCGCATAAATTACCACGCTATGTTGCTATAATTATCCCATTGCTAGCACGTGTCATAAAGTTATGCTACACAAGCCGAACAAAAACGCGCTATTTCTGCGGCTTTGTATCTCGTTTCGTAAAATCGGAATACATTAACTCGGCGTCCCGTTCGAAAATAATTTCATCGTCATATTCAAAGCCGATTTTCAAGCTGCAAAAACCGCCGTTCAAGACACTTTTTCATTGTCATTATCTGAAAACAAGTCACACGTCGTGTCGGGTTCTCAGACGAAACTCGCGACGTTCCTAAGTTCGAACTTGGAATTCCTCCACGACCACTGAAGGTATCTGAGTGTTGATCAGGGATCGAGCGACGAAACGAACGTCTCTTTTGGGTTGAGGAAAAAAGGGTTTGTTGTGAAGTGAAGTGAAATAAGAAAAGTTCGAGAAAAGTCATTTGATGAACTGTTTTATTTTTTAATAACTTTTTTAAACAACTTTTTTGCGATCAGGTTTGCGTTTAAAATGTTTTTCAGATAAAGCTTTTTGAAATGAAAAGCCAGTTTATTAAAATCGATTCATAGAATGTCGAGGGAAATAAAACATTAAAACATAATTGTTTAAACAAAGAATTTTTTTTAATAAAGAAAAGTTTATTAAAATGTAGTGGAAAAGTTACGAAAAATTTAAAGAAGAGTTAAGATTAGTTTTAAAAAAATTTAAGAAATTATTTAAATTTAAATAAAAAAATGTATTTAAATTTAAAGAAAATTTAAATACAATTTTCTATACGTTAAAAATGTAAACAACATGACTCGCCCCATTTTTAATAATTAAATAATATCACAATTATTTAAAAAAGCAAATGCGGAGAGTGAAATTGTCTGAAAATTTAGTATTTTATTTTCCGAAAATTTCCCCAACTTTTGATTATATTTTAATTTCAAAATTATGGCTGAAGCATAGTTAAATTCATACAGAACATTAAAGTTTTTTTAACATTTTTTTTATTGCGTGAAAATATGCTTTCACATACAAAGTCTTATTTTAAAGACAGTATATTCTAGTATTTTGCATAAATGAAACTCTATAATTTATTTTTTTAAATCTTTTTTTAATTAAATCTGATTTGAAGATTATACAATTGTTCTTATAATTGTTCGATTAATAATGTCAATTAGTTACAGAGTATTTCAGAATATAGAAGGAGACTAACTTGTGTAGTAATAATATTGCGACACAAACTACGAATGATGCATCCAGATTAGGCAGCGAAATCATGTAAGGATCCAATCAAAATTCCTAAAACTACGGTTACAAACGATAAGAATTTATTACCTCATCAAAGCCTGATGATAACCTGTTGTGAATGTGTAACGAGTTAATGATTACGTGAAATATTCCGGGTTTTGATCGAGATTGCTCAATCCACTTTGCAGTAAAATTAGCGTTTCGCAAATTAATGAATGTGACTTTTTATTGCTCTCAGTTAATGTTTTCGTATTAATATTAGATTTATGGCAAGTCATTATTTTGTAATAATACTTTTGTAGAAATAGATGGGCAAATAAAATTAATAATATCGTTGTTCTGAATTATTTTTGGATCTTCATTTTTCATCTTGTTTTCATTTTTCTCTTTCATATTCATTCGGTATTCGAGAATGAATACAAATGATTCTGCACCTGGGAATTTGATGTATATGGCAAACTGAAATGAAATGATTTTCTTTCAAAAAATGGCGGTGTTAAAATTAGTCCCTTTAATTCTGAAACCTGGCCATTGCATTTTCAATTTCCTGCCCCCTCTCCTTCTATTCTTCGTGTTACGCAGTTTTCCTGCAAACGTGAACACCTTCAACTATCATTATTTTTCGTATCATATCTCAAACCATCAACCCAACCACGTACATATATATATGTATATAAACAAATATATATGTATATACAAGCTTACTTACTCTCAATCATAAAATGAAATGTCAATAATTGCTTATGTCAGAATCGACATAAGTAAGGTTTTGTACTTTTCATTGAATATTATTATTGATATTATTACTAATAAATTTTGATATTCATATTACTAATAAAATGTTGATTTGTTTTTATATAAATTATCTATTTGAAACAGATATTTCGTACCAGAAATAGTTTTTTCTGAAATTATTATCAAATGGGATTTATGAAAAAGCTGTCGTTCTAAGAGAATGTTTTTAACCATATATGGGCATTTTTCGTAAAAACCGTTGAGACAATTTGCAAATTAAATTTTGTTCTGTGTTTAAAGATTTGTTAAGAACTATCTATAATATTTTCCAAACCTTTTTTCTGTTATCATAGAATTTCGCTACGATCAGCTACTTCGTAAAATTTACATAATTTGTTCCATTGTAGAAATAAATCTCTGAAAACCTCTGACGAAAGCTCTGAAAAGCTCTGAAAATCTCTGATAAATGTCTGAAAAAAGTCTGAAAATGTCTGAAATTCTCTGAAAAAGTCTGAAAATGTCTGACATTGGTTCCCAAGTAAGAATTCTTGGAAAAGTCTGAAAACGTCTGAAATTCTCTGAAAAAGATTGAAAATGTCTGACATCGACTTCCTGGTAAAATGTTTGGAAATGGAAAACTCTGAAAATGTCTGAAAATATCTAAAAATGTCTGACATTCAACTCGCGATCGAACGCCATTGATAACCTCTGAAAACGTCTGAAAATCTCATAACTGGAACTATCAGATGTTTTCAGGCTTTTTTCAGAGATTTTCAGAGATTTTCAGAGCTTTTCAGAACTTTTCTTAGAGGTTTTCAGAGATTTATTTCTACAAGGATTAATATTAAAAAAAACTGTCAGGTAGTTCAAAACACGCGGATTTTTACGCAGAATCTCGCTCTGGTCAGCAAATCAACAGTCGATCACTATTTTTGTCTCAATTAACGAAACATCACTTTTCGCGCCAAATCGCCGATGTGAACTTGCTCCCCGCGTTCGTCATGACCTTAAGTAAGATCCGGCACGATGTTTTGCCGGGCAAACTGAGACGAGCAAAAACGTCGTTTTTTGGTAGCACTATGCTCGAGAATTGGAAGCACGTAAATAAGCCCGTATAAGCATGCATGCTTACATAATGCTATCATAATGCTAGCATAAACTTCAATTTGACTTGCAACGCGTGCTAGCAATACTGCGACACATCTGCGACGGTTCTGCTAACAATATGCCAGCACACTCAAAAAGTGACTATTGGGTTCCCACCCGTCCTCTCCGCAGCGTGGCTGCGTTCAGACTTTTGCGCCGGCCGCCGCCGCAAAAAAGCGCGCGAATCGCGCGTTCCTCGTCCGCGCCTTCAGTGACATCCCGAGTTGCATTTCGTCTATATTTAAGCGGCCAGGAGTGCGGTGACGGCGCACGCTATATATAAAGCCGGGATGCCTCCCCGGTTGCGTTCGCCGCGTCGACTCATTCTCATTCCAGGCCGAATTTTTCCACGAAAAGCGGCCGCTTTCGGCCGACGAAATCCGAGTCGCGGGCGTCGACGGGAATAGCGCGCGCGGCGCCCCAGTCGCGGATCGATATCTTATCAATGCGACTGCAATTTGCCGCGCGCATTATCGCGTCTGCCGGCGCCGCTGTCCCGCGACGTTGCGACGTGACTGACGGCCCGAGCGCTGCATTTTTGCGACGTTGCGTGTACGCTCGGCTCGGATTCTTGTGATTTCGACGCCGCTGACGTAATCGCGCAGAACGCGCTCCGCGGCGAAAAACGATGGCGCTCGGGTAAAGCGCGCGAAAAGTACGATTTTGGAAGGAACGAGAATAGAGTGACGATTCGAAAGATCAAAGGGAGTTAACCGACTTTGGGAGACAGTTTCCTGACTGATAATGTTAATTTTATTTGTAACTATTTTTAAGGAAATATTAAAATATTCTTAAAGAGTAGTTCGGAGAAAAGAAAAGCAATATTTATAAATTCAAGTTTTGCTTCTTAGTTTATATTGTTCATAGTTTGAATGTGTAAAAGAATTCAAACATTTTTGATTAGATCAGACATGTTCGAAGAATTGGATCAAGTTAGAATAATTCTTTCAGTTAAAGGAGTTTTTTGTAGTTTTTAAGTAGTTTTTTGTAATTGTAAGTAGTTGTTTGTCTTTATGTAGTTTTTTGTTATCTTTAAGTAATTTTAAATTTAAGTTTTAGTTTTATGGCTATACTTTTATTTTAAGTTTCAAGTTTAAGTAGTCTTTAAGTAGTTTCGAAGTAGTTTCGACATGTTCAAGCAATTTCATCAAATTAAAATAATTCTTTCAGCTAAAGTAGTTTTGCAGTTTTAAGTGGTTTTGTAGTCTTTAAGACATTCTAATTTTAAGTTTTAGTAGTTTTTGTCGTCTTTAGGTAGTTTTAAATTTAAGTTTTAGTTTTTAAGTTTAAGTAGTCCTTACGTAGTTTCCAGGTAGTTTCCACATATTCAAACAATTTGCAAAATATTTAAACATTCCAAATATGTCAAAAAATAATTCGAATAATCCCATATGATCCAAAACATGCGAAATATTTCAGACTTAAAACGTAGTTATTCAATTAAAATCCTTTTTTCATTTTGAATCCCCTTTGTTGACTATAAATTCTCTCGCAAACAGACAAAATCGACCATTCTAGACCCCCGAACTTCACTCTCTCTACATAATCACTATTACTCCCCTATCAACAAATATATTAAAACGTTGCTACTCCTAAACCCCCGAATACAACTTTGGACCTGATACACGTACAATATTCCTGATTGTACATTTTTATCATCTAACATCCCCTTTCATTGAGGGGCGGCGTATTTATGAATCGGTTCCTTATCAAAATCCCCATTACCCTTTACGACTCGTCATATATCTCACGATTTAAAGTCCCCTATATTTTTTGTGTCGCGCGTGAAAAATGACAAGCGCTCTCGCGATAAGTCGGCGTTCAAAATTACCGTCCCCGAATGACGAAAATGCGAAAGTCACGCCGAAAATCCCAACTCGGCGTGCCATCGCCCCCTACACAAAAAATCGTAGTGGTGAGTCATTTTTGGTCCAAATTTTTTGTATCAGTTTTTTAACGTAAATTCTTCCGAAGTTATTTGTGGAGCAATGTTGTTGGAAGTCAATTAGAAAATGATTAGAAAAATGCATTTATTTATTACTGCAATGTATTTTTAATTGGTCCCTTCTAATGGATTGTTTCATTTAGTAATCATTTAGCAAATAACGATTTGTTAGTTTTCTGAGTGTACATTGGATTGTCAAGTGTTTGCAAAGTGTCATCAGTGTTGACGTTTAATGTTTGAACAACTAATTATTCGAAATAACGAATTAAAGAGAATAGACGATGTGCACTTTTCAAGCATTTTTGCTTCAAAAGTGGCAAACAGTGGCCGCTAGACGAAAATGGTAGGTACATTCAAAAACAAATTAATGGCGAACAAAAAGTTTCCAACTCACTTCAGTCAAAATTGTTTCACTTTTTGTTTCTAGTTCTTTGAAGTCAAGGTGCATTCACTTTGTTCATAATTGTTTCTCGTTTGGTCTTAAAACTTTCTTTACTCGATTTATCGTCTGAACTAAAATATGAATTGTGGATGTAATGGAAAATAAAAAATCAACAGATTTTGTTACCTCTGACTGTTTACTAGAGCTTTATTTAAAAACATTGTCACATTTAGATACAAGAATTGTAAGAAAAGTTGGAAATTTTAAAGGGTTGCACATTCATTTCCTACATTATCGACATTCGCAATGCATTGCGAGAAATATATTAAAATAGGTCTTTTATAAAAAAAACTTGGTTAGATAATTTGACTAAATAAAGATTTGTCAAAAATTCATTTGTTGTTATTTTTCTTTTTTCATCGAAATTAGGACTTTCTTCAGAACACACGTTTTAAACTTAAATCGAGTAATTGTAAAGTTCCTTAATTACAAATTTAATGTATAATTATGCTCTGTAATATTGAACATGTTGCATAGTACTTATGCACAAGTTAAAACACAGATAGATAATTGCAGTAAACTAATTTTAAATTCCTGTTGAAATATGTTTAAACAATTAAACGCTTTAAAAACACGTATCTCAACTTTCAAAATTTTTCGTCAATTATTTATAAAGTTTCAAGTGAATAAATAAATAGATAAACTTCTAAATACATAAACACCTGAATAAATAACGAGGTTTAAAATGTAATACTTTTCAGACTGTTTGAAACATTAATTACGTTGTCTTATAAATCTTCAATTGACGAAAAATCTTGAGAATTCCGTAATTCTACTGTTTAGTAACTTAATTTATGAATTACTACACTTGAATTATAAACATGAAAAAATACAATTCAAATTTTCAAAACTGCAAAATGAATTCCGAATTACAAATTACGAAACTCCGAAGACCAATCCTTGTAACTGAGAATATTTTTAAATAATAAAAAAATATGTAGAAAAAACTAATGTCTTTTAACTTTTTTTTCTTTTTTACAAGGTTCTCTCCTCATTACGTTTTAAACAGAAGTCCCTCTCTCGACACTAGCGCCACATCAAAATCTCTTAGTGTCCCATCGAACGTTCTCCAAACTAGAACCTACATAACGACTACATTTCGCCTCTGCTAACGCAATTTTCCCCGGTGCGTGTTAGCAACTTGGTCCAGAGCCCCGACCGAACTCTTCCGTGTAACACGAAAGGAAGCGTAAAAAACGTTGTCGGCCGCGACTCCACGCCGGATCAATAGACGAGCACATCGCGAAAAGTTGTAGCCGTGATAAGGCGCGCGCCGATAATTGTTTGCGATAAAACAATCGGCTACATGCCGTATCATATTTGCCGCGTACGTTTTAATCTCGAGATTAAAGCGCCGCGCGTTTAATGAATATTCATACGGCGGCGCGAAAACCGCGCAGTCGACGTCACGCGCTGCTTTCGCGGCGGAATGTCTTTTCGGCGACCGGAAGTGCGATTGGAAGGTGAATGGCTCGTGGGAGGTGTCGCTTCGAGTGGAATCAAGTAGATGGACTTTGACGTAAATGAAGGTTACGCTGTGTGAGTGTGTTGGCGCAGTTCTGTGAAGGTTAGGTATAGGTTGGAGTAATACAATGGGCGGAATAATATTCCGACTTGAATTGTGTCGAGTTCTGGTGTTTTCGGTGGAAAAGAGATGCCAAAAATAGATTACAGCGGTGGATTTAGTTTAAGATTTAAATGTATTAGTTGTTTTTATGTTATTATTGTTTAAAACATGTTTTAAATTTGTAAAAGTAATAAAATTATTATTGTAATAAAAACAATAATAATCGGATAATTAATTTGTAAACAAATGTATACAAATGTAAATAAAAAAGTACAAAAATAGCGAATGTTTCTTTATTCTTTTATCATACTATCAACTAAAGTAAAATATTAGAAAATGTTCTTTATATAAGAAAATTATGTTCTTGAATACATTTGTCAAATATTTTGATTATATTTAGTATTGCAAAAATATTGTAGAATTTTTCTGATTGGGTTTATAACAAATAATTTATTTTAAACAATATCAGTTCCTCCTTTTAAGACCACGAACCCTTACGAAAACATTTTCCTCCATCGTATCGATTTGCCAAGGTTCAAGAACTGAAACAAATGTAAACAAACACGTAACAAAAACCCAGCTAAATTTATCGCTCTCCGCATTCGTATACAATAAATTCTACAAAATCTACAATACCTTTAGAAAGTACCGAATATTTTGATAGCTGAGAAAAGGCAATTCTTATTTTCCAGCAAAATTTTTATCCATGCGAAATCGTTTATTGAGGTACACATCTGTTACTCATACATACAAATATATTATGCACAATTAATTCTTCCGATGACGACCTCCAATTTAAATCAACAAAAACATAAACACCGCGATCGCATATTTCCCCAAGTGAGCTCTTTCCACTTAACACCGGCGCAGTCTTTTCTCGTTATAAAAATAAACATTCGGTAAGCTGGAACAAACAATTTCCCCGACATGAATAAGCGCCATCAATAAATCTATTTATTTGTCTCCGACAAATCGTTTTTCCCGGCTGGGCACGAGCGTCTTCTGCGCGCAATCGTCCGGCAAAAAAGAATGCTAAAGACGCGATAATTGGAACAATAACGTGAACGCGAGTTGCATTACTCACGCCGCGGGGCATTATGTGCGCTCGGCACGCAATTACGGATTATCGTGGCGGCCACGAGGCCTCAACAAGAATTGTCGCGCGACGCCTGCGATTGGTTCGTCGAAAATATTAAAGCAGAAAAAAGTGTAATAGCAAAATAGTAACTTGATTTTTAATTAAAAGTTAAAGAATGAAAAAAATTATACAATAATAATTTGCAATTTCAACATTTTTCAAAAAATTAAAAAAAAAAAAGATTAAAATATTAAAAAAAAATTTTTGAGACAAATGGATCATACTTGAAGTTTGTAACGAGTGTAGAACGTACAATTTTTTACAGTTAAATAATCAGTTTTTGTATTGCAATGTTGTATTATTGAAAACTATTAATTGTTTATAATAAACATTTTATGTAATTAGATTAATATTCTTGTTAAATTAACAAATTAAAAAATTGTTATTGTAAAATGAATTGTTTCAATGAACTTCACCTCATCCCAAAGGTAAAATAAAATTTATTTGCGTTGAGTCGAATTTTTTAGAGAATTTAAATTTGTTTTTGAGGTAGGTCTCCTATGAAGGGCCGTATATTTAAGGTGCCAAGTGAAAATACATTCATATTAATTTAATAATGTTTTATTATTTCTTCAAAGTATTAGTTTGATTGTTTCTTGATATAATAAATATGAATTTCCTATTAATTGAATACGAAAATGATAAGAAATATTTTTTGTCACTTGGTCCTTCATGTAATTTTGGAATGTTTATGTAAATACTGCCACCTTATATAGTCAATTTTGATTTTTCTGTTCGCATTGAGTTCTGTGAAATCGTTTTTCAAATGTTATATACAACATTGCAACATTTGTTCATTATTTATGAATAATGAGAAAACAAAAACTAAGAATTTTATAAAACTTTAAAGTTAGGTTCTTAGAATGTTATTATTCAATTTACATAATTTTCAAGCAATTCGGCTTCGCAGAAATCCAGAAATTCCATGTTAAAGTTTCATTAAAACGCATGGATTATATCACTATATATATCATTTTTCAACAATTTTAACTGAAGTAGTCGAAATGCTTGGGAGTTTGGCAAATCAAATAGTAGCCTCGCAAATAAACCTAATTTAAAGTTTCATCGAATTCTTATTATTTTAACTTAATAAAGAAACTACCTTAAATTCGGCAGCGAATATATAACAAAGTTGATATTTTACTGTTAAGTTGAGAAATATTTATCAGGTAGCTTTTTCCCTAATTTCACAGGAAAGCATTAATGACTGATTTGGGAGATAATTCGTTTACAACGCGATTGTTCAGCAATTGATTATCCAAATTAGATCGAATTAATGTTTCGTTCCAATTGGCGAAATAATTAAAGAAATAGAACGATGAGTTGTTTACGAAATGCTTGCTCTCCTTTGTTTTTGTTTGGAATAAATAAACGCCATTCTCTGTTTTTACGTCCAGCTAAATAATAGTTTCGTCATTTTATTGCTTTTAGATAGAAAAGAAATAGAAAAGCAAATGTAAACTAACATTCGCTTGTGATGACCTTTATACGTAAAAAAAAGAAAATATTGGTAGTTGAAAGCAGTTATTTAATAGTTGGTAGGAAAAGTCGAATTTTCGAGTTCTGCAATCCAATCCATTAAAATCGGTCAGCTTATAATTTGTGTTCGGAGTTCAACACGTCACAACGAACTACACATTGTTTGTCAACATTGTCACTCGATTCTCCACTACGCAGCGCCGTAATGTACACATCGGAAAAGCCCATTTTTATCTGATTAGAGAACTATATTGCCAAGTGTACTGAAATGGTGTGATCGATGATACGAAAGAAAAAATTCACCTGATCTTTAGGCAGATAATTTAAAAAACAGTTTTCATATCTTTAAATTTTCAGCAGCTCTTAGATGTTTTTATTTTATTTTATATAACATTTTATGTATATTACATTTATTTTATATCTTATTTTATATTTTATTTATTTACTTATTAAATGTCGAGTTAATTTAAGAAGATAATAGAGTTATGACATAAAATGTTGAACCAGAAAAAGACTGCTTAATTGTACAGAATAAAACTGTCCTCATTATCATATAACTACTTTTTCACAAAAAGGTTAATTGAGATAATGTTTTAGTTTCTATATTTTGAGGTACAAAGCGCAGTTATTATTATTGTAATAAAAGTATTGTGAAAACAGAAATTTCTTAAAATAATCAATCAGTTCAGCTGTATTTATATAGCGGTATCAATAATCTCGTATTTTTATAGATTGACAGATTATGCATTGTAAAAAAAGTGTGCGCTGATTGTGATATCTATGTCTACATTGAAAGAATGCTTTTATAATTGTTATAAACACTTATACTAAATGTAATCCATTGAACATTTTGTGGATACCCAAAAGAGTGAAGAATTTGGATTTTCTTTGAATTTGGACCAGTAACTGGACCATCAATTGACACTCAAATGCGACATCAATACACCAATCTCAGATTTGCCCCAGATTCGATTCAAATAGTCTACCCATATATAGTTCCGAAAATGCACCATGACTGACATATACATGGTACTAATCCAATCTGGATCTACATTGTACTCTAAGCAAAATGTCTACATTTGGTCCATTTTAGCTCAAATCGATGCCTATTTCTAGTGCAAACAGTAAAGATTGTCTCACTAGGTATCCCTCATTAAATTTTTTTTCTTGCAGAAAGGTACATAAATAACAGTTATAAACATACTTAAAAATTCTTCATTATATAACTAAAGGTTTCTAATGAATACAGAAAGAAACCTTTAGGAAGTTGAGTGATTTTCCTAAAATGCTCAGAAATTAAAGATAAACCAAAAACTTATAACTCTGTCACCTAAACCACTCTCAAAAAGACATAAAAATGTTCACTATCTTTTCATCGTCAACTTAACATCATCATTTCTGTCTTAGATATAAAATAAAATCTACCTAAATCAGAGCACTATTATCCACTCTACTTAGACCGTCGGCAGCTATCAGATAAAGATATAATTTGCATCGATCCGACCCAGACTGTGGGTCAAATCTAACCCCTTTTCAACACTACTTCCAATCCCCAAATAAATCAATTCCCAAGACACAACTATCCCCGCAGTCCAGGAATCGTCTCAATGCAACCTGCCATCGCATTCGCATCCAGACTGCTCGCGTCGATAATGTATCCGCGCCTTCGACCGCTTCCTCTCCCTCTGCCCCGCGAGGTCCTCAGGCCGGCGTGGCGCCGCCATCATTAAAGTTCGGTCGTCTAATAAAATACATTGAATTCTTCCACAAAATCCAAATAAAAAATGCCATTGAAAAAACTATTCATGCTCAAATTTTTCTAAATGTATATGACTCACTCTATTCCAAATTCCCAAAACTTTATTGAAGACTTCCGAAATTTGATATTTGTAACAATCGGTCTTGGAATATATACCAAAATGGCTGAATAAGACTGAACTAATTTCAAATTTTATGTCATAAAACAAGACATTGAATCATCTTTGAATTTCGAAAATGTATAAAATATGTAGTAAATATTGAATGTCACATGTTTAAGAGCTAGAAATTACTGCCCATTTTTTATATGTATAATTATGTACGGTATTTTACAAACAAATATGTAGGCCATTTTTTTTATTTTATTTTTTATTTTTAACTCAATATTATTTGCTTTGAGGGTTCCGTCGGAAAAAGCGCGACAGACGGAGACAGCGTCGCGTCCGAGTCAGCGCCGCTAGTTCCGCGGCCCTCCGCAGCGGCGCTGCCGTCGGCGGACACCCGCTCCAAGAACTCCGGAAGCCCGAAGCGCCGCTTCCCGGTCGATAGCGGCCGAAGCGATCGCGATTGGACGATTGCGATCGCCGCGCCACCTGTCACTAATCCTCCCTCCCAAAATTAACAATACCCCAAACACCAACCTTCCCGTAGACCCCCAAAACCCAACCTTCCCAAAGAATTTCCCATCAAAATCACGCAACCTTCTTCAGCTTCCTTAGGTCATCGACCTCTTCGCCTATTTCGACCAGCATCGAGACACTACATCCTCTTCTCATATATCTATACACAGAGTACTAGATATAGCTACATACGAAGTACGTGTATACACACTTCTACTGGTCAAAAACGCAGAAGAAGGTCAATGACCCCTGAAGGTCAATCCAAGGTTAAAGCCTCCCTTCAGGATCCTAATCGATCCTGTCTCCCCTTTCCAAGAGTGGCTGAAAATATTACTACTGGACCACCCAATACCGAAGTGTGGGTGGTCCAATGGTAAAATTTCCAATTTCCAAGTAAGAATTCCGGAAGTCCTCCAAACTTAGAAGTCCTCAAACTTAGAAGATAAGAGAAGAGGCTCTTCTATTTGGATTGCCCGTTCTTTTTCAAGGGATCGACCTCAGGTGGGACAGGCAGTATCCCGCCCTTATCGACACTTCGCCCAGATACGCCACTACCCCTCCCATCCGCAGCTTCCCCCCAAAAAGGCGACCCCTCCCCCGAAGGTCAGCCGTGTTTGCCGACAGAAGCCGTTGGCTTTGATCCTGGCCGCCCCCGGACCCCTGCACTTACTTGCCGAGCTCCTCCTTGAGGTCGTAGTTGTCACTGAAGCGCGTGCAGGGCCCTGGGACCGCCATGCCGTTGAGCACCAGCGTGACCCTCGGCTCGCGAACGCTCTGGATTCGCTGTCTCGGGTGCCGCCGCGGCGGGCGGACTTGTCGCGGATCAATAAACGGACACCAGCGCGCGAGAGCGGCACTGCCGTCGACGTGGTGACGCGGGGAACGGCCCCACCGGCTCGGTGCCCTGGCTGCGCTCGCGCTCGTGCGCCGGGGGAGGGAGCGGGGGCCGCGTGCGAGTTCCGGGGTCCAAGAGTGCGCGCGGCTGCTGCGTCGTCTCGCTGCTCGGCTGGCACTCGCGAGGCCGTCCGCACTGTTCGCCGGCGGAACGTCGACTGACTAGAGTAGTCGGGCTGCGCGAGGATGCGCGAATCGACGACGGGCTCGGGCGTGCGCCGCTAGCGCGTTTAAAATTAGACGGCGCGCAGCGCGACGCCGGATCGGGGACAAGAAGGCCGGAGGGAGGGGCAGCAGCCCCGGGGCGGCCGGCGAGCGGGCAAGGTCGCGGGACCACCGGCTGAAGACAGGGGACGAAGGCCCACGGGGGGAAAAATAAGATGTCGCACCCATTGAACCAAGCCGGAGGTCCAGATTTGCCCCAGTGCATGGAGTCGATGACTTTGATCGAATTTTGGGCAAAGATGGGGCTAGTGGCTGAGAGTCGCCTCTGCGGGGGTCCAGATTTGCCCCAAATTTGATCCAAACAATCGCCTTATAGGTGGAGCAAATATTGGTCTACATTTGACACCTATTACTGCCCACATCTGGCCCCACGGCGTGGACCCACAACATTGGTCGAGATTTGATCCAATGTAACCCAAAATATTGGAGGTATATATTACAAACTTTTCTTGCAATCGGCATCAATTTGACATTCGAAAAGCTCGAATTCCGGTCGTAAGATATTATAAAATATGTGTAAACCACATAAGACGAAAACCTGCAACTTTTACATGTTATTCGCGGATAAAAAGTCCATTATTGAATAAGTGACGTTTTGAGGTTAGGT
>JABFPB010003163.1:0-17805 GCA_022817645.1 Ceratoteleas bidentatus | reverse complement strand
AAATTAATTTATTGTAACTATATTAATTTATTGTAACCTGATTTTAAAGGTTGATGGCCCTCTTCCCGCGTGGAAAAATATCAATCTGGATTCAGTTTGGTGTCAGATTGTATCCAGACTGATTCCAAACTGTATCCAGACTACATCCAGGCTATTTTTAGTCTGGATATAGTCTGGGTCAGGACACATACCAGACTTTATCCAGACTGATGCCAGATTTTATCCAGACTGAAATGAGTCTGGATACAGTTTGGATATAGTCTGGCATGAGTCCTGATTCAGACTATATCCACACTAAAAAGAGTCTGGTTGTAATCTGGGTAAAATCTGGAAACAGTCTGGATACAATTTGGCAATAGTATGTGTGGCCAGATCGAATTCAGATTGATTTTTTTCACCAGGTTTAACTGTAACCTAGGATTTAACATATTTAGTTTCTTTTTTCTCTGTGAATTTCTTCAGTCGAAATTGGAATAAAAAACCTATTAAACCGACATTTAAACGAAGACAGACTTTTTAATGTGGGATACCAAAGGTTTCATTAATGCAACGACAAAAAAATTAAATAATACAATCAATATTTATTCAAACATAGTACATCATACGTTAAAAATAACAATTAAAAAATTGTAATTTGTCAAATATCACTCTGCAATGAGATTGATGAGTTTGCTGATAAAACGATGTTACGATCCGAACAATTCCGAGCGTTATTACTTTTTGCGCCACATTTCAGCAAAATAAATGAAAATGTGTCATTTCAAATCTTGCGCCTGCAAGATTACAAGAGCAAAAGTACAAGATTTTTAAAAACTGGATGCTTGAAGGGCGTGGTGGAGAATGTGTCTTTGTAAATGGATTTTTGTAATAAAAGATTCGCCACACTGTTGACATTCAAATGGCTCTCCACCTGTGTGAATGAGCATATGATCGTTCAAACTATCGTTCCGAGTGAAAGATTTGCCACATTGTCGACACTCAAAAGGCTTTCCACCAGTGTGAATGAGCATGTGATTGTTCAAATTATACTTCCGAGTGAAACATTCGCCACACTGTCCACACTCAAAAGGCTTTTCACCTGTGTGAATGAGTATGTGACTGTTCAAATGATACTTCCGAGTGAAACATTTGCCACATTGTCGACACTTAAAAGGCTTTACACCTGTGTGAATGAGTATGTGACTGTTCAAATGATCCTTCCGAGTGAAACATTTGCCACATTGTCGACACTTAAAAGGCTTTGCACCTGTGTGACTGCGCATGTGATATTTTAAATTATCATTCCGAGTGAAAAGTTTGCCACATTGTCGACACTTAAAAGGCTTTTCACCTGTGTGAATGCGCATGTGATATTTTAAATTATCATTTCTAGTGAAACATTTGCCACATTGTCGGCACTTAAAAGGCTTTACACCTGCGTGAATGCGCATGTGATATTTTAAATTATCATTCCGAGTGAAAAATTTTCCACACTCTTGGCACTTAAATGGCTTTACACCACTGTGAATGTGCATGTGCAATTTTAAACCATGGCTCCTAGTGAAAGATTTCCCACACTTTTTACATTTGAATGGCTCATCTGTGTGAAGGCGAATGTGACCTTGTAAACTAGTTTTTAGACTGAAAGATTTCTCACACAGGTCACACTGGAATCGCGAAAACGTCTCCGTTTTTTCTCTCAGCGTTTTACAATTATCAGTTTCCTTCTGCAGTTCCATAATTTTCGTTTCATGCTTCACTGTCTGTAAAATTATAATATACGTCATATTTTATTTATGTGATCAATTTAAAATGTGATTATATGCAAAAAGTAGACATATACAAGTTAAAATAGCTTCAAATAAACTAATTTACTCTAATTATTGTATTTAGAATTTAACTTAAAGTAATTTGGTCGTTTGATCAAATACGGTGAACTTTTTCCAAAACCTTTATATTGTAATAAAAATAAGTATTACTACATTTATTAATGTACTTAAAACATACTCTTATCAGATTAATTTTTTGGTTATGTTCACATATATTTTGCCAGTAGATAGTTCGAAATCGAAATAAATGTTTTTATTGATAGTTTCCACAAAAATAAGTACTCAAAAATCTTTTGAAATCTTTCTGGCAAATTTTGCTTTTTATTTAAGTTTTGTGATAATATGGGTAGTTGATTTGATTATCTTTCGCTTCAAGTAGCACTGTGACTGAACTTCTTTAAAACTATTTTAATAATATGTAATCATACAAAATAAAACTTACATCCATCTTTGACACGATTCCGTTAATAAATAAGATGATGATGTTCTATTTAACTGTTTTTCTACAATATGATTATGAAGGTAATCGTTCATTGAATGAGGCAACTTATCACAGTATAATTATTACACCAAAACAAAACAGTGCTATCATAACACATCCCATATTTTGCTTTTACTCTAGGTAGGTAACCGGGAATTGTAGGAGAATTAAGTGATCGACTGAGTACAAACAAGTTCATAAAAATGTGATGCTCGAAATGTGAATACTAATTCTCAACGTTTTACAAATTTAATAATCCTAAATCACCCTGATGCATTTCCGAGTGTTTAAGCTTATGGAAGTCTAAAAAGATTTGCGATCATACATCGTCTTATTATTTTGTTAACAATATACGGAATCGCATATTAGTCAACACCTGATTTTTATACAAAATAAGGTCTATTCATTCAAACGATACTCCTGTTCGAATAAACTTAAAGTGTAACTTTCGAACGAGCTCTGAAAGTACACTCTGGCCGAGTGGTTCTGCTTTCAGACTTTAGCGGGTTCAAATCCCCGCTATCGCAAGAAAATTTTTTAACAGGTTGATTGAAAAGTTTTCAACTACCTTTTACTGCAATTTATTAGACTAATTTTTTAATATTCTAAACATATTATATAAATATTTTGTTTAAGAATTTTATAATGTATTGTAAATTGATAAAATATATTTGAAAACGGTAATTTTGAAACATTGGAAAAATGGAAAAAGCGGGTTTATTCCGGTGATAAAACTTGTTTAAAACGTGTTTATTAAAGTGATTACAGCCACCATTTCATGGATTGCGGTAAATCAAAAAGCGGTACAACATTAAAACCCACGTTGTCAGGATATGTCATTACATTTTCTAGTACGATAGTAACGAGTTCGTAATTTCCATTCCCGAGTTTTATAACGTCGAGATTCAGATAACGTCAGGGATAAATGAGAAAAAATGCACTTTTCGGTTTGCTAGCGTGTGAAGGTCCTATAAGCACCCACTTTGAGGAACGTCGAGTTTAAGTAGTCGCATTCCTACGCCTGGGAAATCCGATCAAACATTGCGTAAGGTGAACTTCGGCTTCGATAGCTAAATTCCGACTTCGGTCAAATATTTATTGTTAACAAATCCTGGGGCTGGATAATGCACGTGCAAATTTAACAGTCAGCTCTTATCATCAGGAATTAGTTCCCGATAGGAAGAAAGGTATTTTTAATTGCGGTCTCAGCTGAATTGATCACTTTTTCACTGTGCGGTTTGCTTTAAAACTGTTTGTTTTGAAAATTTTAAAATCAATTTTGTTCAAGTTTATAGTACGCTACTGCCAAATTTACCCTGCATTGACAAATGCGATAAGGTCAAACATTTTGAACTTAACGCAATTTGTCTCAGTTAATTCGCAATAAAAAACGTGTACGTACGATATGCTATACTTTTTTCTCTTATTTTACAGCTGGATAGAGAACAATCTGATTTATTAATGCAGAAGCAATCAAGTCATTATGATTCAATAAACATAACGGAGCTATTGATTATGTGCCGGGAATGTTTAATTAATTTCGAAAATATTTCGCTATTTTATTTAATGAAAGTTGAAGTCGATTTAATTGAACAGTTTTAATTAATTAGGACGTTTTGAAAATGCTGCATCGACAAACGGAAAATGCGACCGGAATGAAATTAATATAAGAAAACATTTGTTTATGAATTTGAGAAAAGGTGGCTTTTTCATTTATTTTAGTATTAAATAACATTAAAATCAAGATTGGTATATAAGAAGTTGATAACTGATATATTATAAAACAAAAAAATTTTATTTACACCCTAAAAATATGTATAATTAATAATAATAAAAAATATAAATAAAACATATTAAAAAATATTTAAAAAATTAAGTGTTTAATTTGTGATAAATTAAAATAGACAGATGCAATGTGATTAAAGCCTTGATTCTTAACATTCTAGTTTTAAGTTGAAATATTTGAAAGTGTTTCTAAATTACGAGTTTTGAAACGAAACATTTGCTTTTGCAATTGGGCGAGCATCGTACGTGTGAGTCACCAATAAACATATATATGACTGTTTTCTAACAGTAAATTCAACAGTATCCAATAATAACGAACCCATTAGATATACGAAGTTATTTTCACATAATGTTGCTTTAAAGAAAAACCCATAAAATAAGTAAAATGGGAAAATGAAATCCTGCTGAGTGAGTTAAACTGATTTTTCCGAGCTATGTAAAGCACGAGATTGAAGCTGGTGATTCATTAAAAAAGCCGCATTATGAAATCGAAGCTAACTGAATTAATTAATTTTCGCCCTATTCCACTAACTGAAATAATTCTTCGTTAATACATTAGACATCACCCAACGAAAATGTTTTATTCATAACGAATGTGTTTAATAATTAAGTGCATTTAAACTACTGCAATGAATAATGTAAACATCGCGAAATAGATATAACGTCGGGCGAAACTTCTTAAGTCACACATATTTGGAGCTAAAGGTTGATTAACATTTAATGCGAACATTGTGTGATTATTGTGGCCAAGTACCATACATCTGTTTGCTCCATTTTCCTGCAAACTTCCTGAAAGCTCCTACTTGCATATTATAGCATATTGCAAGACCTACACACGAGCCACAGTCGACGTTTAATCTTTTTTTGCTTCATTATTCATTAGACTCCCCATTATCTTATGATAGGTCCTTTACACTTACTTTAATTGTTGCTTAGTATTTGCAAATGAGGATTACTCATATGCACTCTATCCATCAACTATTTAGTATGATGAGATTCATATTTCACAAATATTCTCCACTTTTGCATTACTTTGTACAAGAGCATACGACACTTTGCCAAAGCATGAATTATTTTGACGTTCTATCGATGAAACATTATTTCGTGACATAATTCATAACCATTATAATCAGTTGTTTTTATGCGAGGCTCTTTGTTTTCTGCAGTATTCCTCCTTAGTACTTTATATAGTCTAATGAAGAGAAAAACACAGATTTACCCAAAACATCTGAGATGCTACATAAATTGAAGAAAAATATACGTGAATTTATAATATTGTGTATTCAATTTATTATCGAATATTGTTTAATATAAATTTTATTTCAATTTTATGTAATTTTCTAAATGTAACAACTATCATAACATAAATCTTACGTGTTGTTTTTAGGTCTTAGAATCTTATTTTTCCAATAATATTATATTGTATAAAAAATCTTTATTTTGTTTATTAAAAATGATTTAAATAATGTTTTTTGCAACAACAAATAATTTATATTACAAAATATACGTATTATTAATATATTTCTACTCAGACTTGACATACATTTTTACTTCAAATTAACATAAATTGTAACGCATATGACGACTCAGATTTACGTAAATTGTAAATATATGTTTGTTGTCCAATGGCAATCAGTGTATCTATAAATTATCCGAAACTCTCGTACAAAAAATCTCTCGAATAGACTATTTCGGCCAAATTCTCTCAAATTCGGCAATCGTTTTTTGCGAAAACTCTTTCATTCACGCAATAACAAATTCAGCTAATTATTAATTCAAAAAAAGAATTAATTTTTGCTTCAATTTGCTCCTGTTTCATGTCGACATTCATTTTCATATTTCATCCTCATGAATGATTCATAATTTGCTAAATGCGATAGAATCTTTCCAACTGACTTATCCTCACCACTCCAATACATCTGTTTCTTCGCGTGCTCATCAAATTCGCGATAAATTCAAATCAACCAACAAAACTGCATCTTCTCCACGTGTGATTATTAATAGTGATACTTCCGGAAGCGCTGTTTGCAATTAATCGCGTCCTTCCAAATTCTAACGATTTCCACCGCAATGTCATGAATCACCTTTTTCAGAACCGCGATGTCATTTTGTCAACGAACCGAATTTACTCCGATTCGGCGAACCGGCGATGATTAGAAAAGCACACGTCAGGCACGGTTTTTAGATTGGACTATCTTTCGTGGCAAGCAAAATAACTTTATTTGTGTTGCGATTGTGCCAACAAAATATTTTCACTTAGAAAAATATAAAAGCCTGTTGACGCAAGGTGGGTTTCTATTATTCGCAGCCGCGTCAAGTTTATTCGCCGAAAATAAGAGGCGCAGCCACATTAACCAAAGCGTTTGGAAAATGTGCAATTGTTTTGCTAATTGCCGTCGTCTGGATGAAAAAGTCAGCTGGCCGGTTGTTAACGGAAACGGCGTATGCAAATTATATGGCAGGACTATTTTTAAGCATGGCTGAATACTCGAGCAGATCTCGCTCGGCGTTCTTTTCATTGATGCTGGCGTCAGAATGCATTTTGACATGTACGTCAGAAATGGTGCCAAGAGAGAACTTGTGCAAATGCATGATTCCGATTACCATTTATCGCCGTTATTCGTCGATGCAATGACGCCACGATTTTGCTGGGACAAATTGTAGTATTTCCTTTTGAAGACCTTCCAATTGACATAGCTGAACAACTAGAACATCCCTGTAATTATCCCCGAGTAAAAAACATCCCAATTTCATTAAAGGATGATCAATTCAGTTTCAAGTTCTGATCCAAAAATGATCAGAAATTGATCGAAAACGGTCTCATTTTCGGTTGATAAAAGTTTTATCAATTTTTGACAAAAGTTTAAAAAGTTTTTATATAATCAGAATTGCGACAAAAGTTAACATAAAAGTTTTTATATAATCTTCTGTCGCAATTCTGAACAAATTCAATGGGTGCACAGTTTTTGGGGATAAGGGAAAGGAACATCAGCAAGAATTTTATTATAGTGAAACTGGCCTGAATAGGCTGATTACTCTGAATTGGTATCGTTCATCGTTAGTTGGCTAGAAGGTAAGAAGGTAAGAAAAATGAGGGATATCAGGTGATATCGATTCCACATGGACCGTGGCGGAATTCACGGACAAGTGGCAGAAAAATGCTGACAACCAGCAGCCATTTTGGTACAAAAGCATTCATCTTCAGACGGATGACACGTGTGCATGTGCTCCTCGCCGCTCGGCATCATCGCCTGCAAATATAAATCATTTTGAAGAAGGCAGGACATATTCGCGGGGGAGACTAGAGTACTTTATGTTTTATTCATGAGATACGTGGTTGATCATTCAAGCGTTTTCAGCTACTGTACAAAATGTGACATTGAACTTGGATTGAGGAAGGTCGAGAGCCTTTGTCTGTACAGTACAAATTAAATTAAAATTAGACTAGAATTGGAGCAATATACGTATGCACGTATGCAACGATAATGTAAAATTTAGTGTAAAAGGAGGACTGTGATGACGAATGAACGAAATTGCATAACATGCTGTGAAATATTTTACACGCGGAAACAAATTTGAGTGTTTATGTATATACTTTGTGCATATTTTACCGCAATTGTGGTAACATTTTCTACCCTCTACAGCTGTCTACATATTTAACATTAATTTAATGGTAATGGTTATTACTGTAGTGGGAAAAATAATTCGTGAATATAGTCACAACTTAAGGCTAAATTCATGAATTATTTGTCTTCGTTCATTTTGTGGTCATTTCACTATTATCAGATAGGTGTGTAATTTTACACTTGGAAGTGTGCTAGTTCCTAGAACACTTACACTCGAAAATCAAGTGTCTGTAACATATCTTGAAATAAGAAGTTAAGAAGTTTAATCTATCTTTTTAATCATTTTCTATCGCCAAATAAGATATATTTACCCTCATTTCGAACGAAACATCATTAAATAAGAGGTTTTTTCCAGTGAAGTTTTTTTAGTGATTTTTTTCAATTTGTAACATTTGTTTCAATTTAAACAAATATGACGTAATTTTTACGTAATTTTAAATTTTCTTGGCGAATGTATAATTTTGATATCAGAAGTGTAATTACCATAAAGCTGTAACTTCTCATGTGAAAAATTAAAGTTAGACAATATTTGGATTTTAGTTTTGAACATTAGTTGTGAATGATGAAAAACATTAATGTTTTTGTGGTAAAAAGATATTTTCTTTATAATTTTCCGTTTAGGACAGTTACATCGTCATTAGTTATTAGAATCACTGCATATTGTTTAAAAATACCCTATTAGCATAAGTAAATGTATCTGTGTACTCCAAAACAAATTTGGTTGTAACAATAAAACTTTTTTGAGACTGTAAATTAAATAAAATATTAAAATACTGTTATCGGTGATAGATTAGTAATTGAAAAATATAGATTACATAGTTGACAAACTGTTAACAAATATCCAGTTAGAACAAGTAAAACGATATATCGATGATACGAATAATATGCAAAACAAACACAAATAAACTGAATTTTTTTCGAAAAAATAATACTGTATCGCTAAACCTATCTATTCATTGTTTAACTTGTCGCTAGGTCCAAATTTCTTTAAAACGTACCCCACTGTCATTTGTACTAAAATTAAAAAAAATTTTGTAATTAAAACGTCGATAATACATACAGAATGATTATAATTAAAATACTTATTAAATTAAATTACCTTATATTAAATTAATAATAAGTATCCTGATAGCCAGCATTGTATACATTGTATACAAATGTTGTGTAAAGAGTTTATGTAAATAATTTTACATCAAGTTTACATCAAAGTATTTCCTCATTGTGCTGCATAATTTATGTAAATCCTTTGCATACATTATTTACAGAAAATGTACATGTATCTGCGAATGGCTCTATAATAAAATCTGACTTTCAGTAATTAAAAAATTCAGATTTACATGAATTGTATGTAAATAATAATATGTAAATCAATTATAAAAATAATTTACATAAATTATGCAACACAATAAGGAAGTATATTGATGTAAACTTTATGTAAATCGTTTATATAATCCTTGGTTATCAGGATGAGTGCTGTCTACACTTTATAGTCGTGAACTTTTGGTCACAGTGATAGATGTTACAGTTATGATCTACTTATCGCACATATGGTACATCGTTGCCATATTTTCTCGTATATAAATCTCGTAACGTAGCACATACACTGTAAAAATTAAGTGTAATCTGAATACACTTTGTAAAAATTGACACAACATACCCTGATAAAACATAATGTGTATATATATATAAACATATATTAAACGTATATTAGAAGAAACATTATACATAAAATAGACATATGCATATTATACATATACTAGATATATTTAACATTGATGTTCTATCTGGATAATATGTAGACCTTAACACAAACCTTAAAACGTTTTATAAACGTTTATTAAACGTTTAATATCCCATGAACGTTCTGTCAGCTTTTTCTACACTTTTTAGTTAACATTTCACAACGAGATATTTTTTACTTCGTATCTCCACCACTTTTCTTCCTCTCGATAATAATTTTCCCCTCAAACATATATATTCCTCGGCACACAACAGTCATAACCGCGCGCGTCGTAAAATCCGCCCACTTTTAATTCCCCGGTAATTCGAATTCTCTTATCAATTCCATCCCAGTTGATGCAGCGATCGCGCAAAAGTCGTTCACTGGCCGCGCGTCGTGCAGGCCAGTTTAAAGGTACGCGAATAAATATTCGATATCGGAACGGCGCTCGTCATGCGAATCGAGTCCGTCTGAAAATATTGTTGGCCTGTTTAATGTAAGATCGGCTTGTTTCGGGCGATTGACGCGCTGATCATTTATAATGTATAAAGCGCGCTGCTGTTTATACGCACCGAGGAAAGCGTGCTGGGTTGCTATGCCTCGCAAATGTTTTCATTATAAATAGCCCGAACGCTATTCGGTTTATTTTTACGAACGCACACGCCGATCGTTGTTCGTGCAAATCTATGTACACAGAATTTCGTTACGCTGGATACGCCAAAACGCCGGGGTCGGCATTGTAAATCGACTTCTGACATTGAAGTGCTCCGCCGCAATTTTAAGCCATGCATATTCATTTCACCACATTTCATTACCTTTCGCTCGAAATCAACTGATTAAACTCAAGTCGCTGCCATTTCAAACCAGTTTTCGTCCACTTTTCACGTTAGTCTTCGACTTCGCGACAGTTTTGCCGGATAAAATAAAAGCCGGACTGGATGAAATTGTTGCTGGACGTTGAAGGGTTTTGGTTTCATTTTTTGATTGGTAATTATAGAGGTAAAGCAGAAGTGAAAATAAAGTGACGTGGCAGAGGAAAATGTCACTGTCGATGTGGCATCGGGACGGATAGTTAATTTCAGGATGACAAATTTAGCCTGATTATAATCTAAAAGTGTTGAAATGGCACGAATTGACATGCGACGAAAACGAGTTACAGATGAGGTGGAGTTGAAGTATCGGTGTGTAATATGCAATGTGAGCATAGCGCAGTTAATGCATAGGTTATAACTAAATTACGACTATTCATACGACTAGACATAGAGTTATTTTGTAATTTTTTCTTTGGGTGAAAAGGAATGAGTGAAATATGGAATCGTTATTGTACGAGTCTTAACATTGATCTTGTAATTGAATTTAATGGAGAAACCGTCAACAAGGTCCATATAATGCTTCGGAAATGAGTATAGACAGATTTTGCCTTACAGCAAGAAAAGTACGTCACGAAAAAAAATTGTTTTCAGTTTAAATGCATAGGAATATTAAAAAAATAGATTTTTTTATATATTCCAAAGGAAACCCCCTTTCTTATTTCCAAAATCTTTTCAGAACACTAAAAATGCTCAACAGTAATATTTTATCAATTTGCTTCTGCGGAATAACAGGATTTGCTTACAATAATCGAACTGTGTTTAGACTGGCGAAAACTCGCGGTGCAACGTGCGAATATACGCGCGTTCGATTTGTCTTCGTCTACCCGGTGACCTATTTCTCGGAATATAGGGCACCGGGTTCACCAACCCCCAACCATTTCCCCGCGTCGGTGTACGTGCAGCCGCTGCCTCGATTCGTACTCAACGCGTATCCTACTTTCAACATCGACGTCGTAAAGCTCTATTAGACCCAGATTAATTTCGTCGATCTTTCTTTGAAAACAAGGTGCGTTTCTCCTAAAGTATTCGGGAAATTGGCTTCCCAATGGAAATGGAATAACAATTTCCAGTAAGACGCTGCAAACTCGACGACACTTTGATTCGACAATTTCGTCAGCTGGGATTTCGTATGACGTGAGAGTGTACGTGTATATACAAATTCGATTGATTAACGAGCGAAATTCATTTACATGTGTATGCATGTTAATGAATGCAGGAAGAAAATTAATAGAATACATTTGGCCCTTGGCTCAGCGGAGAGAACATTATCATGGAATGTAACTGTCTACGCTAATAGAATCTATTATATGTATAATATATTATATGGTATGTTCTACAGAAGATTTATGATAATAATTAGGAAATTAAGAAAACAGACGTTCCTGCAAAGTCAATAAAAAGTGTTTTTTCGATTTAATCATTTCTATTTTCGTGGAACGTATCACTTAAGTAGTTAAGGTAGCACAAGGCAGAATTCTAAAATAATTCAATTGTTCGTAGGCTCCTGCTTATTTGAAGTTTTTAACTTTTTAGTTTAAAATGTTGACTTTTTGTGATATAAGTTGGATGCATAAATTGAGGAGAGTTAAGTTTGCCTTACTTGAATGACACTGTCCACAAACTTATACATAGTTGGCTTTGAATATTATTCAGTCCAGTTTTGATTTCTATAAAGTGAAATGCTTAACTTATTGTTATTTATTTTAAGACTATATAAGTAAATTTTTATTATTTTTGTTCTAATTTATTTTTAAATGTAATGAGATTTTAATATTCTATTATAAATAAGCATAAGTTCAAAAAGTATAAAAATTGCATGAACATGAGACGCTTCTTTATTAATATAAAACCGTGAAGAAAATAACTGCAGTTACGTCGCTCTGATGCATATTGTTGTAGAAAGTTGCGCTGAAGTACAACAAATGTACTGTTTTTTTCCTTCAAATAAAATGTGAATAAAAATTTAGTTCAACTGTAACTCCAGTTACTCGTGAATTCACATTTTTTATTTATTTAAACAAAATAAGAGATGCTCAATGCAAATAGTTAATTGAAATTAATTGAAAATGGGAATTAATGCAGTTCATAAACTGTGTTCTCTTCTTGAAGCAACTTAAATATTCAGCGTAATATCATACTTGCGTTGAAAATGTGCAAGCATTTATCTCACCAAGAAAATAGGTTTCTTTTGAAAAAGAAATCACAGTTTTAATTTAACCTCGTATACTGTTTCCATCCGTGTTATTACCTCGCTCGCTAAATGATTTTTCGTAAAAGTTCAGAGTACTCTTATTTCGAGATTATCTTTCGAGTGCATATTTTGAACTTTAATTTGAATCGTTATTCATGTATTAATGTACGACATTTAGAATTCTCTGCTTTTCACAACGGATCTCTACTTGCTAATATTTTCAGGAGTTTCATTTATAACCAGAGAAAAGCAGCTGTAGTCAAATTAAGTTTGTACCAGATTTACTATGGATTATGTATATTCCCGTTAAAATCTGATTGGATTTTTCAAATATGTAAAACAATTATATATCGCATAACCTATATATTTAAATGAAAAATTGTATCTCAGACTTTTGAAAATATGAAAATATCTTTCTGTAATCTTAATCTTAATATTGTAATTTCACTGTAAGGTAACAAAACTTGTTTTTCTTGTATCAGATGGTTATTATTCTTTGGCAATATAATTGGAAAATAAATCCTTTGCAAATTGGAAACAAAATAGGAAGTAAAAAAATAATACACTAATGATGAAGTGAATATGTATTGAAAATTACGTACAATAATATTAAAAAAAAATGTAATAGATGGATCGCTTGTTAAATTTTTTTCATTATTTCTTGATACAAATTTCAAAGGGCACTGATATGACTTTATAAATTGTGAGACAAGTCTTGAACGAAAATTGACAAGGTATGGTAAGGGCTTTGCTGATCAATAGACGATTGATCCGACAATCATTGACTAAGAAGGGCTCACAAAAAATTAGAATCGCGTATTATGTCAAAGGGTTGTTTGAAAGATGAAATTTCGTGACCTATAAAATATTTATGACAACGTGGCCTAAATGGATTTTATTCAGTACAATATTTCAAAAAAAGTATATATATTTTTTCTATTGCGAAAAAAGATGATGTGGATGTTACCTGAAAAACGTAGTTTAGAATATTTTGTCCAAATTTCATTTGCTAGTTAAATTGAAAAATATTGAATATAAAGGGTTAAATAATAGGACCATCCTGAAATTGTAAGAAAATTTACTTATATTTAGCTCTTGTTTTAAAATATTACATTTTTTTTGTTTATATCTTAATTTAATGTTTGAGTTCACGTTTGCATAAAACAGAGTATAACGAGACTATTAAAAAAAGTTATTGTAGAGAGCTAAAATGAGTTCGATTACATCTACTCAGATGCCGTTACTTTAATGAAATGTAAAAAACTATTTCGTATTCCTCGAAGTACACTGATTATTTTCATGCCTTCAAGTATAGTGTTCATTATGATAATTTTTTTAATGTCAATGACATTTGACTTAAATTAAATCAATAAAAATAAAATCACATGATGACTAGTAGAAATTGTATCGCGTTGAATTTGCACACGTTACACAGAAATATGAATTTCGATCGAGAAGGGCTAATGAAAATTTTAATCACTCGTCAACGATCAATATCGGTTTCAGATTCTAGGTCAATTAAAATTGTATTAATACTTCGAGCGTAATTTGATACGGTATTGTGTTTCAGTTTGCCGAAGAGAACGTATTTTTATTTTAGCATCGCTTCGCGCCGACTGTGTAATTGTGTAAGTCGAATATTCGACTTACACAACAAAGAAGTATTTAAATATTACTTCTTTGTTGAACACACTTTCGGTGGTTCGCAATTTTGAAATTATCCATTTTTAAGAAACTGTTTAATCAGACGATTAAAACTTGTTTGATGTTGTGTAATTTTGCAACATTATAATTCCAGTTCGTTTTTCGTCAGTAAAAGATAATAATAGCATACGTTGAAATCACTTGAAAAACTGGCGTATGAAAGAGTACTGGGAAAAAAATTAATGAAGTAATTGAAAAATTATTTTGTTACAAAGAACTTCATTAAGAAATCCTAAAAAATAGGAATGCAACACGACTTTCGAACTTTACTTCATAACAATAGATCGGCTGCATTTACAGATGCACCAAGAAAATAAATCAGTAGCAAATAAGAAATAGAACCTTCGTACACTAAATCGTTCCTTATTCACAAACAAGAATGGAACAAAGGGAATCTAGAATTTTAGAATGCACTTCGGAATGCATTATTATATATTTCTCTGCAGAGAACGTAACGGACATTCAGAGAACATTTCGGTAATTCGACTGCTTTATACCTACACTTCTTAGTCCCTTATTCAAATAACAATTTATTTAAGATAATGCTCCAAATATTCAAATTTGCCAAGCGAAAGTTTTACTCGCCACGACAAATTTTACAGTTTATTTCTCTATTTTTGCTACGACGCAGTCTTTAACCGTGCTGTGGCTTATAACATACCCAAATGTATTCAACAAGAAAATGGTTCGCTATTCGCAGGCAAAAAGTTGGTTGTTGACGTTGTTACGTTAAACAAATCGAGAACCTTTGCTTTTTCGAAGCTCGCAATGGATCATGAAATCCAAACCTTTATTATTCATGGGGATTATACATATACAGCGCAAACTTCATAAATGCAAATTATTTATCAGTCGTGAACTGCATATGAAGAAAATATGCCATTCAGAATACTTAATTAGAGATAAACAAAAATATAAAACTTTTTGCCAATTATTCAGTTCCGTTGAAAAATTCTAAAGATAATTTACCTAAAATATCTTCTTTTTGATAAAATGTCTTGTTTGACTGATATAAAATATATATAATTATTACATAATCATTATTAAAACCTATTATAACATAAGTACTGGTCAATTTATTATTACTAAACCCCAAAGGAAATTAATTTTCAGTTATCCATTACTTTGTACAAAACCATGTAATTCGCAAATTCATTTTATCGTAAATTGTTGTAATGATCATTAACTGATACTTGAAAAATAAAAATTATTAATAATAATAATTTAATGACAACTCTTTATAATAACTCTTTACTTTTTTAAGTAAATGAACATATTTTTGAACATTATGGAAAATAATTCTGCAATTGCTGATGCCCATCTCTGACTACGTGTCATGCACATATTTCTCCTAAAGTACACCATTTCTTATCGAATACCAACAATAGTCTTCCCTAAAGTCTCATCATCTACTTCCCTCCAAATCCATCCAAACATCCTATTGTTATTTTTGCGCGCTCCCAGCGGTGGAGGATTAAATAAAGAGACAAGTTTTTCACTATCTCGATGCTCTCTATTTCAATGAAAACGAAAAGGCGCCTGCCAAAATAAAACGTTAACTTGTATTTGTTTTTATAACAATCAGGGGATACATTCTCAGAATTAATTAATATCAGTTTGAATTTTGAGAACATAACCTAATTCAATATGTGACAGTGTTGTTTCATAGCAAAATTGTACATTATTTCATACCTTTTCGTTGGTTTCAATAGCGCGTATTTTGTTTGCAAATAACAGTGGATTTGCAGCGTTGTTTTACAGCAATTGCACTCGATTCGCGCAGATACAATTTCTATTGCTTAACGCCGTGTACGTGCTTTTCAAAGAAAATTTGTCTGATTAGAAAGTGTATCTTGGAATTACCCATCAACCGAGATCGTATACAACCATATTGATGAATACGAAATTTGTCACAACGGAAATTATTCATAAAACTATCTTTGGAATGTCGTCAGAACACATTGGAGTATGAAATTCAGAAAAAATTGTTGAGGTCCGCAATAGGAATTGAACTCGCAACCCTTCGAGCGAAAGACTGACACCTCATCCATTACCCCAATCCAGCACATAGTGACCGTTTCAAAATCGTGCATAATGTCTGACATACAATCAGGATTGAATAACGGTTTATGGTACATTATGGCACATTCAGTGAAGTTGTATACAAAGTCTTACCCTCGGAATATGCCAGCTGCACGTTCAGAGATAAGTTTCAGAGCCAGAAAAATAAAGTTTTACTCACTGAATGTGACCATGGCACATTCAGCGGTATCATATACAAAGTCTGACATGCGGAATGTGGTGTCTATGTGAAAATAACATATTCCGTATAGAAACCACATCCGGAGAGCGTTTGACCGAATACAGTCCTATACGTTCTCGGTTACTGGGTAGTTCTATGATGATCAGTGGTTACCAACCTAATATTTGTTTTGACATATCAAGGCTGGGTAAGATAGTTAACACCAACATATCCCTTTACCCTCAACCAAACCTATCCCCAAACAATCCCCTCCAATATCCCAGTTAGCTCAAATCGCAGCTCCATTCCCTTCCAAGGTCGAGACGACAAAAAGCCGCTCGATTGCAAAATCGCAACAATAATCGATGAGAGTCGCCGAGCTGAACGCATCAATCAGGCGCCAGGCCGCGCTGCCGAATCCAAAGATCCCCAGCGCGGTTGACCTAAAAGTGCACGCGGCGGTGGAATGGCCGTGGTCCCGTGGCGGGATTGCGTTTGTGAATGCGTCGGGCGTCATTAGTCCGGATAATGAGACGATCGGCGTATCTCGTGCGGAAGGCTGCTGTGTCGGAGTCGACCACAATACCTGGATCCGGATGCATCCTTATGTGGACGTTTAGCACAACATGCAGACGTCGTTTTGCGATGCGTTCGTCCAGGGAGAGTAGGTCGTTTCCATGGCAACGTGGGGTGCATCGGACCCACCTCCTCGCTGCATCTCGCCGGCACACGTATTGCTAAACTGTACCCCTGCTTCTCTTATCTCCCTCCATCGCTCGCTCGCTCGCGCTCTTTCCGTTCTCCTGGCAGCCTCCCTCCCTCGCGAGCGTGCACCAATATTGGTACCCACCTCGACGCAGCTCCTGCGGAATCCTTTCGAAGGGTCATCCTCGTGTCATTCCGGCTCACGCGGTCTGGGAGTGACACACATTAATAATCTTGCGGGCAAAGCTCCGCGATCATGGACGGTCAACCATGGGTACGGTTATTGCTGGGAGAAATGGGGACCATTTGTTAGAGACTAAAAAAAAGAAGAGGTAGAAACAGGTGTTTATATCGCCTATTCTAGGAGTCCTGGAGATTAAGGAGATTGGCAGTTTTGTTTATTTAAAATTAAAAGAGCTTTTGGAAATATAATAATTAATTAGGATATTCCTTGTAGGAATGAATTTTAGTAAAGTATGTCAAATAGTATGTGTCTGAAATTAAGATTATTTAGACTTAAACCTTACAAAATATTTCAGAAATGCCAAGGAGATCAAATTCATATTACTTTTAGGAAAAGAAGCAAGGAATAATTATTATCAACCGACGAATTAGAGAATTGATGGATGCATCCTATAAAAAGAAATTAAGAGAGAGGCACTGAGTCAATG
>JABFPB010003162.1:0-17810 GCA_022817645.1 Ceratoteleas bidentatus | reverse complement strand
AAAATTGGGATAAATGTATGAATAACTATAACATTCTTCTAGAGTTAATCATATATTTATCCCAATTTTTCATATACGGTATTTGAATTTTTCTGATTACTTACATATAGTCTTCTTTATCTATACTTTACACGAAAATTTCATATACTTTTTTTCCGTAGAAAACTCCCGGAAACAAAATAAATCCGAAACTCAGTTCCATCTTTATTCAAATCTCAAAAGTACCAATATTTTTTACCCTACTTTATGACAACATTTTTTTAATTATAAAATGTTTTCTAAAATGAATGGTAATTTGTCCTCACTTGTTCTCATTATATTTATCTATTATCTCTTAATACATTAACGAAAGACAATAATAACGGTCCTCCAAACTTCCTCTACTCCTTTTTACACATAATCCCTCACCCCTCAACCCTTCCAGCAACAACCACCCACAACCCCCATCCGCAGGCAATTTTTCCAGTGTTCCACATCGCCTCCCAATTAAGCCCTCGTCCGGGCACCATGACCCAATGCTGACCGTCACGGCACCCCGAAAGCCCGCCAATAAATCAATCGCCCCAAGTTGCGCCTAATTGCGAGTCTGTAAAACCACGCGGAATTACGTGCGCCGACAAAAATGAAGTCTCGTCACGTCCTTGCCACGTCCGGGCGATAAATTTCGCGGGAACGCGCCGCGCGAAATGAAATATACCTGTCCGCGAATATTGCGTTGCCGCACCGATCACGAGGGCGCAACAAAGAGGTCCCAATCGTCGTGGTTTCCGCCCGGCGCACACGCGCCGAAGAAAAAAAAACGCGATAGGGGAGAAGACCGCAACCCGTTCGCGTTTGTCTTTCTCGCGCAGCGGCGCTTTTTCATTCGCGGCGCCCTCTATTGTTAATTACCAATATTCCACTTGCCCGGACGGGGTCGCCAATAGTGACACCGGGGAGCAGTTATTGAAATTGAAACACACGAATTTTTCGCCGGCTCGTGTTACAGTTAATTAAGCGCCGGTCTCCCGTGTATTTCCGTGTATCCGTGCAACGCGGCTTATTCCGAACTTTTTCCCGACACGACGCGCGATGTCGAAGCCAAACAAGAAAACGGCAACGCGGGGCGCGTATTTATAAACAACTGTTTCCCAGTTCCCTTTCTTTCCCCGCGCGTCCATTAATAAAGTTACGAACTTCTCCTTCGATGGAACAAGATTGACGGAAATTTTATATTTAGAATAAAATTCTCGTTAGAAAATGTTACGGAATATTCGTGGAGACGGTGTAAAAGTATCATTTGCGTGAATAATTGATGCCGCGTTCGCGCTCATGATGCAAACTTTGCCGAGTTACAGATATAGAAACACAAGGGATGCGGGAGAGGGTCGTGTAACGCTGCAGGTGTGACATAAGTTAATCGAATTTCGGACGCAGGATAAAACGGCCGCTATTTTCGCGATGTCCGAAATTTGCGAGTTTGACTGGCCGAGTAGTTTCTGAACGAACCCAATCAGCGAACGAAATTTTGTGACGTCACAGTGAAATCACTTAAAAGAAAATTTAGGAATATGTGGAGACAGCAAATATATCGTTTTATTCTTTTTTTCTGACAAGTCGGTATCGAGTATTGAACTCGTGACCTTGCAATTACAACACGAAAACATTACCTCCTGGGCAGAGAGACAACTTTCATATTGAAACTTTTACATTTAGTAAATTTCGAGACTAATGATGAAACTTGAGCGAGACAAAAGCAATGCACTTGTTAACATCACTTGTATGATAAAGGCTAACGTATTTGGCTAGTAACTGTAAGGTCGCGAGTTCAATTCTCAATATTGACTACCTAGAAAAAATAAAACCATACATATGGAATGTTTATGTATTTCTACACTGTCTTCCCCTATTGTCTTTTCGATTTTAAAACCATAAAATTTCCCATTTATTTTGGGAATCCGTTCAGTTCTCAGATTACTATAACAGATTACTATCACTTGTGACTTCTTTGTGATTAACCAATGAGGACTCTGTGAAGTCACAAACATTTTTTTTAGCTGATTGGGATCCTGATTAAAGTCGTGCAAATTTCATCCTATTCTGATGATAGTGCAAGGAAAACCGTCAATTACACTCTGATCGCAAACGAGGAAGGTCCGGCGACCCTGGGGTGGCGATCCTTTCATTGGCCCGTGACATTTAATCTCGCGCCGAAGATTGGAAAATGGAGAAACGACGGATGATTTTGTGTTGCAGGCTACGGTCCCATGAGCCCGCACCCGGGCTACGGGATGACCGGCGTGCAGCCAGAGTACCCCGGCAACACGTACACCCCCTACCCCACCGCGGGCTACAATTGCGGCGGAACGTACCCTGGAGGTCCGGTCACTTCCGGCTACCAGATTCCGGCGGGGTACAGCCCGGCGCCATGCTACAGCATGCCGCCGCCGCAGCACACCATCGGACCGCTGGAGAAGACCTCCACGAAGGACGACAGGTCAGTGATGTGGCAGTAAGGTGCAGATATGGGAAGAGATCGACGAGTGAGGAGAGATGCTCTTCTAGCTTTCGTTACTCACGAAACTGGCACTTTTCCGAGGACGTGAGAGGGGAAGGGGGGGAATGGAAGTTGGGAGGTAGTAGAAAGTTTGGAAATGAGAGAGGGAGAGCACTTTATAAAAAAACTAATAGAAACCAATAGGATTCCCGTAATTGGACTATGTTTTCCGCGAAATCCATTTCGACAAATGCAAACTCTGTCAAAATGCATGTATGTGCAAATATAAATACTGTCTATCGATTTTTGTATAGAAAATCACTATTTTTATAAGGATCTCTTGGGTTCTAATAGTTTTTTTCCATAGGGAGAGAAGGTTTTAGTTAGGCTTATAAGAATTAAAATGAAATAGGTGGAAGAATTTCATAGCAAAAATAAAAATGCAATGTATTTTCTTCTGATATGAAAAACTTGAAACAAAATTCTGGAATTCGATACAAACAAAGAAGTATTTCATTGTTTTCAAGAGAAATTGTTCTTTCACTCACGCAATGCCTTATAAGTAATTATAAATAATGCCTTGGTTTTGCACTGACATGCACTGTGTAAACATAGCATATGGATTGAAACTCAATAGTTAAAAATTATCTTGATAAAACATGCCATAAATTTAATTCTTACTTCAGCCAACCAAATAATCAGTGAGGGAAACATAACTTCGTAATAATAACTAAAAGTTAATCGAACAAAGATAACAATTCTAATTGTTATTAAAATAACTTCATAAATATCATCAGTGTATTTAAAACATACATTTGCCTCAAACAGTCAATCGAAGAAGAAACGAAGCTACAAATATACTTTCATCTAATATAAACTGTTCAATCACTGTAAAAAATCTGCAGGGTTAGACGTCTTAATTGCACGTACTTTTATTAAGATGCTATTAAGTCTTAAAGATGGAAGAAAGGCATATTTTAAAAGGTCCCAGCTATTCCCTCACTCTCTTTGACCTCTTCATAGAAACCATCGAAACAATCACCATATTTGGCCTTCCTACATCTCTACCATGCCTTTTTAAAACGTCTTCCAAACCTAACTCAAACCCTCCAAACAACTTCAACTCACTTCAAGACTCCAAAACGAAAAGCCCCCCTCAATCCAGCAAAACTCCTTTTCTCTTTCCCAAAATAATGCAACCCTCCCTTCCATTTCTCTTAAACAACCTCCACGCGCCCACTTTTTCCAAACCCAAGAACGCGAATTTGAGAAATTCGACCTAGTCGTTTGATTTCCCGACGTCGTGAGAACGGGAAGACGCCACTGAGGCATAGGAAGCGCGCATACCCAGCTCCATTTTGTTAATTAAAGTAATTACTCTTCGTAGCGAAAGTGCCAACCTTATTCTAATTGACGTAAAGCTGGGTGGCGGAGCGGCGTGGTGCGGGGAGGGGGATACGCGTGAGGCGGGAGGGGGGAAGATATCGAGGGTTCGCTGCGAGGGAGGATAAGGCGCCCGAGGAGTGGGGTATAATCAGTTGCCACCGCACTGGATTATGGGGCGAGATCCGGCGTCCCGTCGGGGTTAGAACCCGGAACACCTCGCAACCGCCGGCAAACTATCGCGCACCCCCTGCCAGCCTCATCGTAATTCGACGGTCCGGCGAAATTCGCGAAGTATTCGCGCAAATCGTCGACGAAAATCGGACAAAAATCGATAGCCCGCCGAGATGGGGGCGGCGACAGTCAAATTTAGTCCAGATATTAAATTTGTCGTCTCCGCCAGGTCGGATCCTTTGGGAGGACGAATGCTTTTTCGCAATTTTTCTCCCGACCGTGTAAGGAGAATGCAAATACGATTGAGGAATTCGGGAAGGAGCACAGTTGGTTCCGCAAAGGGTTCGCGTGGCAATAAGGATGAAACGCCGAACGAAACCGACGGTGGCTGATTGATCGGATTGATTTTGATAGCGACCCGACATGATTGATAACCGACGCGGGTTTATTGGGTGGAACCTACTCGCGCTTTATTATGGCCCGCAGAAATAGAATTACGGGAGGCGCAACCCCATCCGAAAGTCGATGGCCGCGGCGTTATTAATGTTTCCAACCGATGTAACCACCTGATCTGCCAACTTCCGACCGGTAATGGCGTTAGAATCCGCCTGGATGTTCGTCGATGCTGACCGCGGTTTACGGTTCGCTTTAATATCGTCCTTTAGATATTACGGCCAACAAACTACGGGTAATTGTTTCGGATTCCTGTGGAAATCGTGCGAAGAATTTTTTATGGAGTTTAGAGGAACATTGAAGCTGAAGCCCAAAAAGATTCCTTTTATTGCAACAAATTTTATTGTACACTAAAAAGGAAGTTTAATTTACATCAGGTTTTCAAACATTCTATAAATTCGAAGTTGGAATAAATGATATAATTCAAAGTACAGAATTACTACAAATATAACAATTCCATTTAAACCATGTCCCATTTTCCCGGGACTTCTTTCCCAAACTCGAGACCGTCATCCCAAACGACACGCATCTAACATCGCGCAAGGGCGACAAACGACCCCCATCCCCACTTACGCCAAAAGCTCTCCCTTAGACCCACGTTCCGCGGTCCGAGCCCAGCGCACGATTGTACTCAAGTCCTCGACTCGTAGTCGGGGTTCCTAGCAATATCGCGGCCACTCAAGAGCCATCGAGCTTTCTCATCATCTCGATGGCCCGTGCCTACGAAGACCCGGTGGCAACGAGGTCCTCTTGCGTACGTTATATGGCCGCGTGGAGTTGGTCGGGGTCCTTATTAACCCCACGAGGACGTCTTCCAACGGACAGGCGTCCACTTGGAAGCGATTTTTTAATATCCGCTCCGAGCAAACATCTTGCAAACAGCACTACCGAAATTGAGTTGGGCGATTCGGTAATTGAATACCATGTCGCATGTTTCGTGAGTAACGGAAGCTGGATGAGCGCATGAACCCGAAAGAAGTGACGGCATGTCTGAGTCGACGGAGTTTGCACCTCAAAAATGTCCTATCGGCCAGATTTCTCTAGGGCAAGTAGATGGTCCGTTTTGTGGAGGCATGCTGATTTTTGGATAGGACATTTTTGGGTCGTTTTAAGAGCCATTCGGCCAAGTAAGGCGGAGGCGGGAACTGACGACTTATTAGCGACCACGCGAGCCTTTGTTCACTGTTCAAATGTGTTCGGTGCAGTATGAGTATGCGACGACAATCGTTGAATTTCGCCCCTCGGCCTGCCCCTCGTGGCCGCGACGGCAAGGAGCTGATTCAGTGCCCCACGTCTTCCTGTGATGGCATGGGTCATGTCTCGGGAAACTACGCTACCCACAGAAGGCAAGACAGCATTCAATTCCGACATTGACAGCGTGTGAGCCACACGCACACGGTATTCACACGTATCACACACACGCAGACACAAGACATGGGATACGACGCATATTACGAATTTGTTTTCACTCCTTAGTGTCGGTCCTTTCAGTTCTTACGCCGGGGAATTGTCCGACTGTTCTGTTTTGTTCGTTTGCAGATCCGCCCCGAATCCATCACCCGTTTCAGTTTCGTTAAGCTGTTTGTGTTGTTTCCATCATCATTTGCAGACGACAGGGGCCGGGCCAAAAATTTTCGGTTGCTGATTGTCGTTTCGCGGTGAAAAATCCCGAGTCACAACGATGGTTCTGTATAAAAGCCAGTAACTTCTTAGTGTTCCACGGTAAAGCACTTTTGGGGGCGTATTTGAGAAGTGTTTTACGGTACCATTTTCGGTGGCTTTGAAAGTGTTTGAAAATAGAAGACTTAGTTTTTGCAGCGGACGTGTTCGAAATAACAGTGGAATGAACTTAAGACGAGGTAACACATACAATCTTGGGAACTCTCTATCCTATCAAAGAGAACTGGTTTGGAACCATAAATAAATATTTATCTCTGGAAACCATTGTGGAACCAAGCTTGGTTCAAGGGTCTATCCACTATTCCTTGACAGGTTCAATGATTGAAAATCCATGAATGGATTTTCAAGGAATCCATCTAGGAATTCCAATCATGGAATCTATCTAGGAACATTGGATGGATTATTGAACCAAGAGTCAAATTCCATTTATGGTTCCAACTCAGTTTTTGTCATGGTAATAGACTAAAATAATAATTTAGTTCAATCCTGAAATATTCCGCCCTAGAATTAAAAAAGCACAAGAATATTATATCCCTTGAAATTACAAAAAATGGAACTATAAATTAAAAATAATTGCAAGCCAACTTCCCTCCCAGTTACTTAGTTAAAATATCAAATGACATCCCCAAATAAAAGCACCTTCACGCACCGCCGCGTCCTATTAAAAAAACACCCGTTTGTCCATCCCCGGAACGATATCACCCGACTACCTCGCCGCCTCGATTCTCCATCCACCGTGATTTCGCACACGTTTTGTTTGACTGCACCCATATCTTTTTCTCGCAAATTCGCATGTAATACGACGACCGCGTATCGACTTGTAATTGCGAACTGCGGTTGGCGAAAATAAAGCGAGCAGGATTACCCTTCAGCTGAAAGCGTGAAAGCGAGCGCGTTGTCGGTGAAAAAGTTTCCTCGCGCTAACTTGAAAAAGAGAAGGAAAAAAGTTGTTGCAATATCTAAAAAAAGTCAAACGACAAAAAACAGGCGAAAAAAGTACCTGCAAAGGGATTTGCGAAATCCAACAAGAAATTTTTGGCACGAATTGTATGACGTATACGCTCACGTGAACACGATACACGCCACAGTCGTAATTCAGCGTAAAATGCATTGTTGGATTCGTGGCGTAGATGCTTTTTGATTTTTTGTCACACCGAACATCGGTACACTGTTAAAAAATGAGAAGGAGAAAATGCGCAATATGTTGTGCATTTTTCCCAAAGTGTAATTCTACTTATTAGGCTGTGTAAATTGACACGAAATGTGTACAATTACACTGGTCACTCTTTATTTTTCAGTGTACCTAGAGAACCTCGTTCCCAGTTGAACAGTCCTTTATTACTACTATATATTACATGTGTATCGAGTGCCCCCTCCCTCGGTCACCGCGAAACCACCCGTGTCATTGCCCCCACCCGCCTCCCTCTTGAGAACGTCCCTAAATCGTGTATCGTTTTACGTTCGACAATTCACAATTGCGCCTTAGTCTCTGTCCTTATTCTCTTAATGTCTCTCTTATGACTTGACTCGTAATTGCGCTCGTTTCGCATTTGTCACTGTATTATCAACTGTGTAGATGATTTCCGTGTTGAATGACATTTGTCTTGAGCCCGTCTACAAACCCGACCCCTACGAAAAGGGATGTCAAAATCATTCGAGTTCTCACGGAGTATAAAAGTCATGCATTTGAGACTGGTCGGGCGCCAGGTCACGAACTTATCCCTCCTTATTGTTTCGACTCTTTCTTTAAGTTGCCCCAGTCAAGTGTTACGGTCATTATCGATCAGCTTTTGTTTCAGCTTTGCAATTCACTTTTCGACTTACGCCAACGGTAATTCCAGGTTATGTAATGGCAGTCGGAAAGTTGTAAACATTTGGCTGAAAATTGTCCTCTTTGATGAAACCCAAACAAGTCATTACGACATTGACTGGTCTTCCTCCTTGATCACTTTTCTACACTCCAAAACGGTTTTGTGTTCATTTCTCAAAGATGTTATCATTAATAGTTGTATAACATTCAACTCATCGACATCTGTTATATTGTAACTGTAATTCCCAAATTTCTCCCTCGTCGTCTTTTTCCTCTTCCCTCGTAAAGTTTTTTTTCCCCTATAATATTCGGGATAAATATCGCTAATTTGGCGCCCCCGAGTCGCAAAGCTAGAGAGAAAGTGTCAATTCCAGCAGTTGACGACAAGTCGCTCATTTCTCGTTCTCTCATCATTATCTTTTTATTTGTCACGTAACCGTACAAACCATCGCTGTGCCAGCCTCGAGTGGGCAGCCTCGTAGCAAACGAATAGTCATTGACCATGTCATAGCAGACATTGCGAGTCGCTAAAAACTAGTCCACTAGCATAACGCAATGAAATGATCGTAAACAAAATTGAGCCGCCGTGCGTAACCTACTCGTTTCGGGCGTTCACGAGTCGAGATCGATGGCGATTGATGCATCGCAATTAACAATTGGCGAGTTTCACTGGGGTCAGGTGTGAGTGTGTTCCCAGCTCTCCCTTCAATGTTTTAGAATTTAAGCCACGGACTTCTCCCCCAGCTCGTTGACGCTCGCATCTGCAGCCCGAGCGAGAACATGCATGGTTATCTCATAGCTCTAAATGTAATCGATGTCTATTTGTCGACTCTTTATCTGATTGCAAGTCGGATGAAACCACAAATTCTGGGTATCAGATATTTCCTTATTTTTTTTTTTTATTTGTATTAACATTTGTTGTTAAAAGTTTTTTTAATTTATTTTCTGAGAAAACAATGTCGTAAATATATTATGATTTATTATCGTACAATTAATAACCGCTTTAATTTGTATCGATTTCGTTACAATATGATTTCCTCAGTATAAAAACAGAATTGAACAAGTATTAGACGAAACTTCAAAGCGCTGGGTGAGAATTCGTGTTATTTCGAGTCCGCGAGCGCCGCTTTTAAAAGCCGTCCGGTTCTCTTTTTTGCACAGCTTATCCGGATGTCCCAGGGCCGATCGTTCCCAAATTCAGGCCCACTCGCAGGAGCTCAAATGTCCCACGCCAGGCTGCGATGGCTCGGGCCATGTTACCGGAAACTACTCGTCGCATAGGAGTCTATCCGGATGTCCCAGAGCCAACAAACCTAAGAGTAAACCCCGAGATGGGCAGGATTCTGAACCACTCAGGTCAGTACCAGATTCAATTTATATGTTTTCTACCATAACACTATAACATTAAATAAAAACTAAAATAGTAATCGGATTAAAAAAGTGACTGAAACAATCAGGTAAAACGACTTAAGTGAACATTTTCGGGTCAATAAACACAAATATGAGGTTGAACTTGTGAAATCCTCCTATTTCCAGTGCAACAGACTAAAAATACTTACCCATTGAAGTTGAGGGAAAATAAAAGAAGTTTTAGTTTATTAAGCCCCTATATTGAATCCCCCATTTTGAATTTTTTAAATCCGAGCTCAGATTCAAAGATATTGATTTTGAAAAAAATGAAAAAAACATTCTGGCCCGCCATATACTCATTTTTGTATTTTCAATATCAATTACTTAAATGACTATTGTATAAACGAACGTCCTAAAATATTCCTAAAATACTCGAGATACTACTCTGTCCCACTTAAGTCGTTTTTCCCAAAATCCTACATACCGAACAGTTTGCGAGTGACTGAAGTACGGTAACCAAAGGCAAACCGGTTAAACAGCCGCAATCGCGGAAACGCAACGCAAACATGAAATGCAAATTCGCGTACATCTGTTTAACGTTGAAATTCGATCTGCGGTGGTGCGTTCTTCCGCGGGCATTTATCTGTATGATTACTGTGCTGAGTCAAACAGAGGCGCGGCGCCCCGACCGCATGATAACCGACGTTTAGCCGAAGACGCTGACTAATATCTAGCGGCTTTCGTACGTTTCACGCTTGCTCTATTTTGATGGATATGCGTGGGTGACGGCAAATCATCCTCGTCAACGGCAGGTGTCCGATCCCAGGATGCGACGGATCCGGCCACGCAACGGGCAAATTTTTGTCGCATCGCAGGTAAACGACACTTTTTTGCTTCGATCGCGCGCGACAGCTCTCGCACGCCGATGAAATAATTCAGCGGCATTGATCTTCGAGTTGTCCCCGACTTTGTTTTTCAATTATGAATGCCACATTTTGTTTCATTTCAGCAAAAAAAACTGCGAATAGATTTTGTCTCGCTATTTTTTGTTGATTATGGGTTTTATTAAAACTGGACGCCACCCTTAATGCTCTGAAAATAGACGAAATTTGAGATTTTTATGGACGAATAATAATGAAAAATTTTCAAGGTTTTTTATATGATACTATGATCTATTTAAATTTCGAATAAATATAATATTAAAATTAAATGTCAGTATTCCTATAGTCAAATACAAATATTAATAGAATTGTTAATGGAAGGTTCTAATATAGAATCAGAATAAGTTACAATTTTTTTAATAGTACCAAAGTGGCGTCCCTCCCTCAATTTTTCGTGCAATGGGGAAAAGAGGGCATTTCCTGGGTAGTGATAAACCGATCGATTGACCTGAAAAAACCAACGAAAGTTGGAACGAGGGTGGAAGGAAAAAACCGAGAATGGGTAAAGCAAAGTTTACCTACCAAGACAGTAACGCGTTCATTACACGTGTCGGACGTATATAGTTTCACTTTTAGGTCCTGTACATCACCTGCCCTGACAGTCTAACTACGTGCATTTAAGTCCACAGTCGAAAAGATTTGCGCGGCCAAGTGCGAAGTGTTACAACTAGGCTACCGCCTTTGCCGGCGTACTATCGCAATTATAGAGCCGTTATAACTGTTGACGTCTCACTCCCGTTCAGCTATTTGTTCATATGCCAACGCGACTACTTTGCAGTACAATTTTGCCGACGTTTCGTGCGAAACACTTAAACGGGAGCGAAGTATTAAATTCGGTCGTTCGCGCGGTGCGGCTTTGTTTTATTGATTTCAGGGTAGGAGAATCCGACAAGTACTCCACTGACGAGCTCTTTCCGTTATTTAGTTAATTTTTTACTCATTGCCAACTAATTGTTACTTTCTAAAAATATTGAAAAGTGACAAAACGATGAGTTTTTCATTCATTTACAATTTATTACAGTATGTTCATTGTCCGATGTCATTTTAGTAGTTATGAATATAGATGTTTGATAAAGAATGCAGGTTCGCGAAAATAAAAATAATTGTCACATTTCAGCGCTTCTGGCTGTCCGATCGCTAATCGCAACAAGATGAGGGTATTGGAGTCCGGTGGCGCAGTCGAGCAGCACAAGGCGGTGGTGGCCGCCGCGACAGCAATGAAATTCGAGGGCGTCAATTGCCCGACGCCCGGCTGCGACGGCATCGGCCACATCAACGGCTCGTTCTCCACTCACAGATCCCTCTCGGGCTGTCCGATCGCCGGACACGCCGTCAAAAAGCCCAAATTCGAAGACATGTCCTCCATGTACAGCAAAGGAATCACCGGTAAGCTTAGCTTCTAATCAGTTACACTTATCCAGTCTTCGACTTCGTCTTGACATCAAAAAAAAGAAAGTAAAAAAACTAGGATTTTACATTTGTGGTTCTACGTGGATCTAATAAAACGAAAATTAATATCTAAATACAATTTAAATGTATCTCTCCATCCACTTGCAGAACTTTTTAATCTTTCCTGTGCAAAGAAAAAAATTGTACTCAATTTTCAACGAGAGATTAGACAACTAATTAAACTCAACGATAAAAGAAGAAAAAAAAGAATTTATAAAATTAAAAAACAACTCTTAACTTTTCTCAAGTCAACTTTTTCTATATATAAACTTGCCCAACTAAAACAATTAAATTGTTACTAACACCTCAAGCTAATTGAATAGTTAAAACGTGTCCTAAGATGAAGTCGATGACGTTAAAGCACGAAGTAGAACAATTGACCTGGTATTAGAAACCGGTCACGGTTTATTGTGATTTCGCTTCGCCCGGTTCGTCCGATTGGCGGCGCGCGAGTGCGCCTAGATGGCGCTGGCGGAGACCCGCGCAATGCCATGAATCGGACGGGCCGGACAGTCCGAAGATGTGACTACTGACCACCCACTTTCGTTGCATTTGTTGGACCCCATCCCCAACCTTGTGCTATGCCATGCTCTGCTCTTTGTTCTCCATGCAATGATGTGCTGTCATACCAATGAGGTTTGTCCTCTCCCTCATCCTTATCTGTGTTCTTACCGCGACTCCCGCCCCCGCCTCAAACCTCACCCCCTCAATCTGACTACTCCAATCTGTCTCTCATCCCGACAGTTATATGAGCACATTGTTATGGACTCGACGTTGATCGCGGATGGTTTTTGGAGCTTCGATAACAAAGTTAAAATCACATTGTCTAATCGAGGATAGATAGTTTTCTGAAAAATTGTAGAGTAACGGTGAAACAAAATTTTGGAAATTGATTTACGTGGAAGAAGTGATTCGATGATGGATCTAAATATGTAAATAATAAAAAAAGTAAAAAACTATATTGTTTAAATTAAATAAAAATTAAATATTAGAAGCATTACTTTAGTAAATCTATTAATTTATTTCATGTTGTATCAATATACTATGCAATGTATTATTATATTAATGTTTTTGCGATTTTCTACTTTGTAGTTTACATAACATAAACTAAATGTGGTAACTGTCAGTCGGTTGTAATTAGTTCCACAACTAATTAAAACATTTGTTGTTACAACCAATAATTTCGTTTGAACAATTAAAAAGTTAAATCTCCAAATCATTTAATTTCAACATTCCCAACCGTAAATTACCCAAACTAATTAAAACGACTAATTAGTATCAAAATAACAATTCTCAAATCGCATTACAAACTATTAACGCGATTACTCGAATTAATACACCTGCGAATCAATTTTTCCACGTAAACCTGACCCGTATTTAACTTAATTGTCTCGTCATCTCTGCCACAATTCGTGATCCAACGAAACAAGTCTCGCCCGAGACCGTCACATGGCATAGTAAATGCGCGTAACCGCAAGCTCGAAACCAACACCAGTATCACTCTCCAACACAGAAGGAAAAAGAAAAAAACCGACTGAAACAATGCTGTCACTCGTCCCGTGTCATTGACTTCAATTCCCGATCGTTTTCTTTCATACGTGGACGTAATTCAGGTGTTCATTTTCGTGACACCCGGGATCAATAAGCCTGAAAAGAGCGTCGACGAACGCCGATTCGACACGCAGCCCCGTCTCGAGCCGAAAATTCGACGCCTGGATTATGGACCAGTTTCTCTCTAATCTGCCTCCCTGCCCCCGCCCCCTCGACTCCCCTTCGCGTGACCCCTACGCACCAATAACCCGATGGACAATAAGAAAAGAAGAAAAGAGCATTAACTCATCAAATCAAAGAGGAAGACCGAAAAAACACGAACCATAAAAGTAGAGAGACCGGAAATCGGGAGAAAAAAAGAAAACGCAAGAAAAAAAACAACTTTTTCACACGATCCAGCGCTGATGTAATGAAAAATAATCTATTCTGATTTACATTCTGGGTTCACGATCAGCTCCTTTCCTGTCATTGAGCTTTGAGGAGAACATTTACTTTTGAAGGTAAGGGACTGACGTACTCGCCACTTGTTTCTATGTGTTTCTTCTTTTTTTTGTTCGGTGTTTACATGCAGATCCTCACATGAGTGTCTTACGAGACGATTTCCGAGCGTTGGCGTTGCTCTTTCTATCTTTTTCTCTCTCTCGCACACGCACGTTCTCGCTCGTTAATTGCCGTCGAGCTGTCGCGGACGACGCAAACGTTCGCTCGAGTTTTGCTCGGTTAATGCCAACACTCGGGATCACCCTTCATTCTTCTATCTGGTATGATGGCACCTCACGTTGCTCCCACGATCCTTCCCGAAAATCCACGATTTGATCGCCACCTCCCCCTGGAAGTGAGTCTTCGACCGAGAAGCAAAGACAAGTAGAACGAACCAACGAAAGCAATTGAGTGGAAAACAAGGAAATAAATGAAAACACGACGAGTCGCGCACCGGACGGTGCTCTGTGCAACAGTTGACGCTGATTCGGGATACGGCCGGACTGGAACGCCATCTGGGAACCAGTGCCCGAACCTGTCTAAAGGTTTATCTACAGTCAAAACAGTTTCGTTTCAAGACTAAGAAAATCATATTGTAGGAATAAGAACAAGAAAATTATTGTAATCCTAACAATTTAACATTGTAAGGATTACAGTATTGGAATTGCAACAGTATGATATCGCAAGCATTACAATATACATTGTAACCCCAACAATATGGCATTGTACTTGTCTTACGATATCATATACCAAGTTTTTCTATCCAATGGTATGAAAGATCATTAAAATTGGACGATCTGTAATCTCCGATATTTTTTTCTCAGTAAGCTTCGCGAGAATTGTAACTGGACTATGGGAGGCAATGGTTTCCGGTGGCTTTGAGTCAGGTTCGCGGTCGCTCCGGGAGCAAACGTATCGACTCATTTCCGAGCATCTCTCTCACTTCACGATCACGTCTCTGTTCACGCCACATTGCAACCTACGTCTCTCTTTTCATTTATCACCAACACGCGTTGACCGATGGTCACATCGGGTTTTCGAGTTGACCCTTCGAGATCGCGAATGTCCTGGATGACCGACGTCGGGGCGTCCAGGAAAGGGGGAATGGATGAGGTTTTGGTGTATGTTGCTCTGGTGCATTGTGGAGCTCTGCCCAAGTGTACGATGGGGTTAAAGAGACGTAATGTAAATGTCATCGATCATAGCGGAACTCTGTGACTTACACTGGGAAAACTAAATGCTGAATGCCGACATTTTGCCATTTGGATTGGGGTTGTTTTAATAATGTATAGCTTTGAAAGAGTTGGAGATGGTATCTTTACTGTTCGAGTGGTTGATGGGATATTCGATAGCATACGATTCAGTTTACTTGGTGACGTGACTTCAATGAATGGATATATTAGACGATATAGTGGAGATAGAACTATATACAAGTCGAAAGAGATGATATTAGACGTTTAACTTAACATGATGTTTTTTTTAATTTTAAAAGGATAGACTATCAAGAACATAAGAGGTAAATTAATTATATTTTTATAAGAATTCAAGCAAATCATTAATTATGGCAAATCATATTTTCATCTGTTATAACGAACCAAAATTCCTGATTTAAATCTACATTTATTAATGTAATTCTCCCGCAAACTTAATCGAAATAATTCTTTCCTTCATCACAACAATCTTTCATCGCTGGACACTTACCAAAAATCGCATATAAATAAACTCAAACTACAAACTATTTTGGGGGACTTGTACTGCTCCAATAAACTCTATGCAGTAATACCCCCACCCAAAAACTAAAACCCTCAGTTCTCCACTTCTTCAACTAAAGCCTCGAGATTCACTTAAGATATCCAACTCTTTCAAAATGAGTCATCACCAGTCACACTCGGGCACCGGACCCTATAGTCTCTCTATCAATGCACCATGGAAACACGCTCGAGCCCCTATCCCGCGTCTCGGTCCTTTCGCGTGTGAGCCCTCGAAGGGTCAACGGGGCAGAGCACTGACTAGGGAGCGGCGGACTGTCGTCGATAGTAAAGGGCGCCTTGTCGGATTTAGGGGTGGACGCCGGTGGTCCGGGACAGGGTGGCGCGGTGGGCGCTGCTCAGGTGAACACGAGCGGTAGCGGGTCCACCGGCGGCCAGGGCGAGGATCTCTACACACTAGAGGCCGAGATCACCGAGCTCCAGCGGGAGAACGCCCGCGTCGAGTCGCAGGTGTTGCGCCTGCGCTCGGACATCACCGCCATGGAGAACCAGCTCAAGCATGGAGAGAAGGTAAGCCCTGACGACGGTTTGCTCGGTCGATAACCGACCATGCGTTGGTGACTTCCCGACCCAACAACACCATACCCCATCGGGTTCGAAGGTATACTCCCAAGGTACCCGTCGCGTGTTGCCACCGGTCGGTGTCCCGGAGGACATCGTCGACCCACCGAGGGTCACCTAAAAGCCTAGCTTAGCCAGCCCCAGCCGGTCGCGCGGCCTGTTTTTTGCTTTTTACCAACTGCTGGTACCGGCGATCCCGGCGCACCAGCGACTGGTGCCCTAACCTGGTGCCGGGAAAAAAATTCGAGGACGCTGGACCTCGCCGCGGGTACCCGCCGAACCCACCCCGAAAACTGCTCTCCCACATCTGACGCACCTTCCACCGAGCTACCCGCGTCAAGGAGCGCGCCCTTGCCGGCCTTGACGGGGGTAGTGGCTTGATTACCAGAAGACCAGAAGCCGGCGCCACGGGGAGCCCGGGTCCCCGGGGGGCCGGCTGCCCGCCTCACTGGCCGCATGTAAACTCCTGCAGATTTTGTATTTAATACTGGAAGCTGAAGATGGGATGTGTAAACTCCTACTGAGGAATAGACGACTGGGAAGCGGGTGCGTACATTTGTCAGGTCGAAGACTGATGAGACGGTTGAGCTCCAAATGTGGGAGGAGGAAAGGTGGTTGCACTTTTGTGAAGGAGGGGTTTTTTAGTTTTAGCAAGTCAGAGCTGAGTGTAAGTTCTGTGTATTGTGGTTGAAATGGTGTGCTTGTGCTTGGTTTTTTCAGTTTTTTGGTTGAGTTTAAGGTGGATCGATTCCGGGAGGAGGAAGTATGTTTTATCTTTTTTGCTCTGATTGTTTCTTATAAATTTAGTTGAAGTACATGACGAATAGGTATATGATAATTGGTGAGGTACATGGAAAAAATGATGTTAATTTTCAATGCATTGCAAACGTGAGATTGTACAGTTAATTTCTGACTATTTACATTTTAAAAGTACCTGCAAACAATATTTGCAGGTACTTTTATAGAATAGAAGCGAATAGAAAAGAATTTGTAATTAAACAATGAATTCCTCCGTGGAAAGATTCTGAATTTATAATTTGAATTTCAATTTTATTCTATTTCAGTGGTTTATCAGCGTTTCTACTACTATTTTGAAATCTTCAAAAAGAATTCGTTTATATTGAATTCCAAAATCTGAATTTGAATTCGTTTTGTCAGTTTAAACTGACAAAACGAATTCTTTTCTAGTTTTTTTCAATTCCAATTAGATTGACATCTTGAAAAAGTTTACTTTGAATTCTTGAATTTGTATTCATTCAACTGTTTGTAGAATTCAAAACCGAAAAATGAATTCCAGTCTAATGAACGCTTAATTTGGATAAAATCCTATTTTTTCTGTTCATTTCTATCCAACATTTTTTGCAGAATATTATTTCAACCAGTACTTTTTATGATGATAATGAACGAACGAAAAAATATGGAATTAACCACTTTGCGAGAAAGTAATTTTCCTTAAATTCCTCATAAATTTTTCCGTATACTAACAAACTGACGACAGTAGTATTCTGTGAAAAATAAAAATTCTTTGATATTGCAATTAGGATTACCATAGTTTGCAAAATATGCTTTCATGCACTGAGAAAACTAAGTGGTAAGAAATCATCATTTAAGTGATAAAATCTTACCACTTGAAGTGGTAAAACCTTGATATATTTATTAACATTTTGTTAGTTGGTTCTTATAAAAATGGGTTAATTTTTAATGTTAATGAGTATTTAATTAAACAAATTAAT